>JAFFZT010000100.1:0-43071 GCA_019804595.1 Bruguiera parviflora | reverse complement strand
AGAAGCGCGTGGACACACGCTCCCTCGAACCTACAAGACCTACAAGACCTGCCGACCAGTCGAAATTCAACGGATCATTATTCCGTGCGTGGAAAGCAGAATGCAAGATTCCGGCGGAATGGATAGGAGACTGCGCCACACCGTCCTTCTGGCAGCGCGTGGAATAGATACGGCAATCTTTTTATTTTGTTTTACTTGTCTGTTGGATAAAGTAAGAGAGGGAGAAACGAAGCTGAGGCTCAGTTCTGACTCCTGAGAGAAGAGCCATGATGATGGGGGCTCAGTTCTAATCAAGATCACTTTGAATCCACTTTGGATTGGATGGGATTGGCCCTACAGTATTCACTTCCTCAGCATTTCTCTGATTCTCTCTCTCTCTCTCTCTCTTTTATTTTAAGTTATTGGAATAAAATACCTAATTTCGCTTAAATATTATTATAATTATTAATTTAATATTTTTAATTTTTTGATAACATGTACCCGTATTTAAAATATTTAACTTTTAATAAAAAAAATATAATAGATACATTAATCATTATAATTATTATTTATATTTAAATCTTCGTACAGAATGTTAACTATTTTGGTAAATTTAAATGAAATTTTTTATATTTAATTTTTTATATTAATAAAAATAAAATTTTATTATTATAGGTCTAAATATTTATATTGATTTTTTATTTAAATAAATTATAATATAATAATAATAATTTAAATTTAAATTAATATAAAAAAATATTAAATTATCAATCATACTATTATTGAGTAGTAGGATGTTCGGGATGTTGCAGCCTTATATTGTGACTCGTATCCTCATTTGAGCACGGTCTACTTTCCTTTTCCCACGACAAGCAAGTAGAGCCGTAGCTCTAGCTACAAGCCATAAACGGAGAGACGCCGAGGAGAGAGACAGGTAGATCTAATTACGGAGAAGATAAGAATGGAAAGTGGCGGCGATGTGTTCAATGGCTGCAACAATCCTAATTATGGAGAGTTACGCGGCGGCAATGCCAACCCTGCTAGGGATTTATGGCAGCTTAGCGGTTCAAGATTCGATTTGGGTAATGATAACGGTAACAGCAACACGTTTTGTAGCTCCATGCAACCAGAAGCCAGCACTTCCCAGGCTCTCATGTTTGCTCATTACAGTAGCTGCCTGTATCAGCGGCATTCCCTCTACGCCGGCGATGGGTCCCATTTCCATCCGGACCCGCACCTAATGTGCTTGAAGCTGGGTAAGCGGCATTATTTCGAGGATAGTTCTAACCCGGCAGATGGCGCCCAAGCCGTGGCTGGGCTCTCCATTGGCAAAAGAGGGAAAGCGTATGATGTCGTCGATCCGGGTCACGTCCGGCTGGTAATGATGCCCTCCACATCGGCGGCCGTGCCCAGGTGTCAGGTAGAAGGATGCAACGTGCCATTGACCGACGCCAAGGATTATCACAAGAGGCATAAAGTTTGTGAAATTCACTCCAAGGCTCCCAAGGCAATGGTTCTAGGGTTGGAGCAGCGCTTCTGTCAGCAGTGTAGCAGGTAACGTAAAAAAAAAACAAAACCAAAAAAAAAAAAAGAAAGAAAAAGTCAAAATCCTCTTCCAAAACGTAGTCGTTTTATTAAAATCTGTCCTTCCTGGTTTGATGGTTGGATTGGTAAAATGGGTATATATGTAGGTTTCACGTGGTGTCAGAGTTTGATGATTCGAAGAGGAGTTGTAGAAGGAGACTGGCAGGGCACAACGAGAGAAGAAGAAAGAGCTCCCAAGATTCATTTTCCAGGAACGCCCCTCAGGGTAAATATTAGATAAACTTGTCATTCCATTTTTAAGTTTCCATAAATTGCTTCGAAACATAAAAATAACCATGGTAATGACAACGATAACAATAATAAAAGGGCATGGATATCAGATGAAGTAAATTTTGGAATTAGGTATGGAAGAAAATAGTGGAGTGCTTCTTTCGTGGCGTATTCTCGGAGTAAATTCCTTGGATTACATGGGAAGGGTAGAAAAAAAAAATCTAATTATATAAAAGGAAATAGGAATTTCGAGCTGGTAAATATATAATTAAAGAGACTACTTGAAAATTAATGTCCAAGTGAGACATTTGCAGGCGAAACAAGCTGTGTAAGGAAGGGATTTTTTGGAACCTCAAACAGATAGAAAGGGAGAATGTGTACCGGTCGTTAACCGTCATCCCACCCACTCAATGTAATACTTGTATTCTTAGCTCCTGTTCACTCACAAGGCACATCCCAAACACCTGTATCTTACTGCTAATATGATCATCTTGAAAAAGTGTTACTTTGGTTTAGGCATACTTTTTGTGAGTGATTATGATGAAATCAAATCAATAGTTGTGTGCCCATGTGATTGGATCAGGCATTATCTTATTACATTTCGTAAATACAAACTACAAACTAGACGGTCAATTGTTTTAACTTAATGCCTCTCAAACATCACTGCGGACAAGTACTTGGTACTCAGCCATCTGAAATACATGGTACCCGGCACCTCTAAAATGCAAAAGGAAAGTGGGACTTGCATCATGTTCGTAGGAGATCCACTAATTCAATGTTTCAGAAGGTGAATCTTATTGGCATGGAGGGGTAACTGTCCGAATATTATACAAGTTATAAACTGGTTCTCTATGAATAAACATGTGACGAGTGTATCTCGAAGGTTTGTGCTTAGTGCTGTTGCTCCTCCTATGATCTACCTAATTCCCATATCGATGAATGTACCTTTCCATGATGCCTTATCTAAAGGTAATCTTTTCGCTCTCAATAGTTCGGTTTGGAACTCCTAAGTTTTTCTCCTGTAAGTTCAACATTGGTAAATGTGATTTCCATTGCCCATCAGCATGCCATATACCGATTATTGCAGCACTACCATAATGCCCCTATATGCATTGTCCTAGCATGCCAAAATTTTATATGTGATGGGACTGAGGTTTAGCCGCGTGAAAGTGCATGTGTGACACAAAAAGGTCTCATGCCGTAGTCCTACTTCATCCATTGAAAACAAAGAAATTTCAACATGGTTTTTCCTGATTTCAACATACAAGCACAGCCCTTGACATCAGTAATCAATAAACGTATTTCATATGTGGAATATGTTGAATTAAGTCACATGATCAAAAATGGATAACCCGTCACATTGATGGAATGTTGTTCCTCAGCTAGGCGATAGTACACAGCTCTACCAATTAAGTACTATGAAAGCAGCATCAACTTTAAACAGTTAATCCACAACAAGCTGAATTATAGCTCATTTTGTTTTCCCATGCGCAGATATTTTTATAATAGCCAAGACTTTACAGTTTATAGTCACAAGAAAAACTGTACTTTGTTCTTTGGCTCATGGTTGCACAATTTCCACTTTTGATATTGCCAACAGGGCGTGCTCTCTCTCTTCTGTCATCCAAGGCCAATTCTTGGGTTTCTCCGTCTGACATCTCCTCTCGATCAAGAGCTGCACTACGCGAATTGATCGCAGAACACCGAGCAGCCATCTTCACTAGACAGCTAATCCTTGAACGACATTTGCATCACCATGCAGTGGAAGACCTTGGTGTGTCCCAACCTGACACCAACTATTTGCCATCCGACCACAATCAAATGTTGGCCGGAGCATACAGTTGGGACCAGTGCCATGATGCTGGCAGACATGTGACATTGAACCTGATGCAGGCTTCAGGTTCAGCATTTGGATTATTGGCTGTCAAAGGGAAAAACAAAGAGGAGTGTTCCGAATTATGGAACCACTTGGAAGGTGCCCATGCGGGTTGAATATTTTACTTTAGCCCTTCATTGTTCGGTTTCATTGACTGATTTCTAGCATGATGAGGATTTAGCTGTTCCTAGACTTCTATGACAATGGATCAATGAGACGATTTTGCTGTATAATCTTTTCCACGGTTGTATCGGCACATTTCTGTTTTACGCATTCCGGTACTCATGTACAATAATCATTCTAATTTGATTCGGTCAATTAAAATTATGTATAAATTGATTTCATTGAATTTGACAAAAACGAATGAAGATATTGGGCAAATGAACACTTAATAACTCTAGTATCTGTTCTAAGTGAGAAAAAATACTAGAATACCAAACTGATTTTTTTCAGAGCTTCTGAATCTTTAGAATAGCATACTGCTTGGTGTTGTATACGTATTAACAGGGATTCTAATTTGATTATGGATAATTTATGCCAGTAATAAATTATTAAGTGAATTAATCTTATTTGTTTTTTTTTTCTTTTTTTTTCCTTCGGGCTACCCATTCTCTCCATTAGTAATTGTAACCTTGCTTTTATCTTTCAATAAAATCTGACCCTGACTTAAAATAAAATAAAATAAAAAGAATTGATTTGATTGATAAATGCATTCGGATGAATCACTCAATTCCTGAATTTGAGACATCACAAAACATGTTCCGGATGTCCGGAGAATGCGAGTGACACGAGGCAAAGCCGCCCAAACCACAAGCTCGAGTAGTGGTCCATTTTCTTAGTTGAAAGTGCATGCCCGCACTTTCAAAGTCGAGAAAGTGTCCTTCGAACTATAAATAGCATTACTCTTGGGGACAGCTCAGTGATAGTCATGAGTAGTTGTTTTCAGGCTCCGAAATTTCTTGGTGCATAATTAATACCGAGGAAATTTGGAAAAGGTTAAGTGGGCGTGTATATGGGCAAGCTGAACCATTTTTTCTTTTTCTTCCCTCTGTAAATAAACAAGATGCGTTTTATTCAGAACAAAATATATTATACTTTTTTTTGAAATACTGAATTGCCTAAAAAAAAAAAAATGTATTGTGTTTTCTTAATTGCAGAAGAAAAAAAATTACCGTGGTGGACACCCGCATGCATACCGTCTTCACTACCCATGTACCTCCGTAGTAGCGGTGCTCTGAAAATTTATGCCCTTTAGTTTGAAACTCGCAAATTTTACTGTGTTGTTAATATTACGACATTTTAGCTCGAGTTTCTTTTCCCTGATCCAATTGCCCAAAAGAACTGGGGTCTGGATTTTGAGCCTTTTAGGCACTGTTAAATTGCCTCTTACCCCGTCTCGTGCATGTACAGTGCAATTCGCTTGTTGAAGTAGGAACGCTATTTTACCCTTCTAATGGATCGGTGGGTGAAGATATTTCACTTTTTAATTTTTTTTTTTTTATAATCATAATCCCACATTTATTTCGAGAGAATTATTTATAGGCATCGGCAAATTTCATCACCGTCTCAAGTCTCCACTAAGTTATTTCGTTTTAGAGCGCGGGTAGATGATGAACGGGAAAAAAGATGTCGTTCAGACGCATTGACATCGGTAATATTAAAAAATTAATTTTTTTAATGAAGAAATTAAATTTCTCCCTAAAAATCATCTCTTGTACAACAAAACAAAATTAATTGAATTGAATGTTCAGCAAATTCAATAAACTGTACGACAGATTCCCACTGAATTTTCGAACAACTTCTTACATATTTTATCGAATTTATTGCACATTTAATCATTCTTATTGAACATCTAATATATATATATATATATATATATATATATAATTTTTCAGAAAACTTGAATCTATTTAAAAAAAAAAAAAGAAAATAGTTCTTGAACGCAATCGACGTGATGCTAGACGATATAAAGGGTCTGACATTTTTCTCGGCTGTCTACCTTTGTCTTTTATTCAACTCCGTGGCCGGAAAGGGCCCACGGGCCACCGCCGAGAACCAGAAAGACAAATTCACTCGAGCTCCAGATCACGTGCAATGCACGTGAACCTGGAAATACGTATCACTCAAAAAAATCAATCGTGGGCTCCACGCATGACCCCACCAGTTAACCTAAAGAAAGAAAGCCTCCACGTGCAAGGCTTTGAAAAGTATCCTCCATGAGTACAGTGACAGTGGGGAGTGAGTAGTCGCATTCAAGGAGTATGGGCTCCGCAAAGTTTATGATGATCAGAGTTGGGGCCCATCCCATTTAATGAAAGATGAAATTAGATGGAGCGTGTGGGGACCCGTAAAACTGAGGATTGCGGGGAGCCAAGGCAGACCGCTGCATCTTTTTTTTCACTAAATAAAAAGGGCTTTCGTTGAGTATGTTAGTCATTTTATAAGTGAGATAAAATTGAAATTATTTCTTAATTTTTATTAAAAATTTTATCATTAGATTATTACTAAATTTTAGTTTTTTTTATATATCTTTAATTTTTATATTAGAAAATCTAAAATTTAACACATTTTATATAAATTACATTTTGTATTTAAAAGTAAATAAGAGTAAAATAATTCAAAGTTAAATAATATGAATAAAAAAATATTAAATTATTAATAAAACTATCACCTCAAATAACTCAATCTCTGCACTTGTTCCATGGGGCAGATACCCCGAGTTTGTCCATATCACCAATTAAGTTAATTGCGAGTGATTTCGGGATTGCGTCTCAATAGTAATTTGCTTTTTTAACGACCCCTGTTTTGGTCATTGGATTGAGACGTTAACTAATTAACTTTAAAATTGCAGATCACAGGGCCAATAATCAATGATAGTTGGTCCAAGAAAGTTGCGAAGAGGCAACTATAAAAAAATAATAATTAATTAATTAATTAATTAATTAATGTATTTCTATGAATATAGCTGCAAGTAAAGACAAAAAATATATCATTAAAATGATAAAATATAACTCGCTGGAATTCTAATTGTTGGCGGAATTCCATACAAGGAAATTGGCTGCCCTTAAGTAAAATGGCAGGGGACCCGCCGGGGGAGGAGCCGGTACACAGAATTAGAGGCCGAAGGTAAAGGACAGTGACCTTTCTCCGGATTTTGGCATCTACAATCCGTGCTACTGCATCTCATTGTGTGATTTCAGTGAAATATCAAATTCACGATTGAGAGATTGAGAACTTCTACCCAATTATACACGTTAAATCCGATTTCCCTTAAAAAAAAAAAAAAAGAGGAGATCATATCAAGAAATTAACAAACGGAAAGAAAGAACAAACTGATCGTGGAAGGAAACTTCCTAAAGTTTGATCTGACGGACGGTGTCTCAATTTGTTGGTACAAGCAAGACCCATGCATTTTCGCACTACTACAACAGGCAATAATTAACAACCATTTAGCTGGAGCATTTATGTGAATTTTCATTCAGTTTGTGATTTAACAATGACATATAGAATTTGTATCATAAACAACAAAAGGTTTTTAATCAAATATTTGCGAGATAGTTTGGGGGAGGTTCGGCTCAAACACCATTTTCCTTAAAGAAAATAGGGGAAAAAAAAATTCACCCCTCAAAGTAGATTTATGAAATTAAAATTTGAAGAAATTATCTTTCGGATGAAAATATGAACACGGAGGCGGGGGGGAGGGGACCCCACTAATAAATTTCGTCGGCGGTTCAAGGACGCTTCCAAATTATTAAAAAAGCAACCTTGCCGACCATATCAACAAAAGTGATCTTCTTCTTCTTCTGTTTCTTTTTTTTCCGAAACACAAGTGATTTTTTAATGAACCCCTTCGATCGTAATCAATTGCACGTAGGAATCATTGTAATAAAACGAGCACAAAAAGTTTTCATTTCGTAACTTTTGTCTACCGTGCAATGATATCAGTGTGACAAGTCAATTCGAGTCAAATCAAAACCCAGAGTGTGTAAACTAAATATGAGAATGAGAGAAAAGAAACCGAACTGTATTTAAAAAGGATTGATGCTAGCATTACATAATTGGTATGTCAAGACAGTTTGAATTTGTTCTATACTATATGTCACATGGTGGTGACTAGTGGGGAGTTAAATGTTTTGCGCGTACTACCGAGATCCTACGAACAAATTTTTTATTAAACCCCCCCCCAAAATAATTAAAAAAAAACTGTCTCATGGTAGTCTGGAGTTCAGTCTGTAACGAGTCCAGGTCGCATTATTAATGAGTATTGCAGGCTTAGGGATGGTCCCGTCGTGTATAGCGTATACTCTATTCGATATTTGATAACGAATAATTAATCTTAAGATGTATTGAACATTTGATCATCCCATGAAATCCTAGGCAAGAAAAACTAATTTAATGCGAAAAATTTAATTTAATCTATTTAAAAATTTAACTCAACTCATATTAATTAAGGAGTCAATAGTTTATAATACTTAAATTTTAAATTATTTAAATTTATAATTATTTAAAATATGTTTAATTTAAAATTCATGAGACGCGAAATATGCATTAATATGCTCAATGCTTAGGACGACTCGAAACTCAAAATAACTTAATCTGAAGTTTACCGCCCAATCCGGTCGTGATCTCCTGTATGAAATGGTGCAGGTTAATTGCCGAATACGTCCATTAGCATTTTCTTGTAGCTGAATGCCGAGCTTTGCGCCTGGTGATCCATGAGACAGCTTACTTCAATAATAAGACATAAAATAGGTACCGATTTTGCAGGTTGGATGAGACAGCTTGAACTTCTCTCTTAAATGTTCCTGAAAAGTTAAAATCGTGTAGTCATTGTTCGGTCTGTGGCTGCAATTTTCTTCTTTTCGGATCACGCGTTTTGGAGGAAAATTCCTGACCACGCAAAAGGAAAATAATGCAATGCCCGAAATGACAAGGACCCTGAACTCCCGTGCCCAACACGGCCGTATCGACTGAAACCAGGCAGACACACCCTACCGTAAAATTCCAATTTTCGCTTGCAATTAAGTTCCCGGCAGTAAACACTTTTCACCCTCGGAGATTCCTTGCGGTAAAAATGGTACACGTATCTAGAAAAGATCTTAATATATAAATGGATATTTTGCTTTTTCAGCAGAAATAGTGGCTATATAATATTAAAAGTTGCTACAAACTACAACATTTTCAATGTCACTGCACCAATTCTTCTCTCCGCCATAAAAAAAAAAAAAAAACCAGAGAAGGAAAAGAAAAAAGATAAAAGTTACTACACCAATTCATCGAGAGCAAGAAGTTTGGAAATATATACTAATAAATATCATTAATCTTGCTAAAATTTCCCTTTTGCCTGGGTGACTTTTTACCCACTGGAGAAAAACAGCGAGCCTGATGATGCAGAAGACGAAGCACTGCCTCGGTACGGTCTTTGCTTGAAATAATCTAGGGACATCCTCGGAGGTGATATTGCCACAGTCACTGACGAAGACGCATGAGCTGCGGAGTCCTGTGGGGACCCTGTAGATGTCGCCGGTTCATTTATATATATCAACATTACTAATGATATAACAGAACGGCCAATTATAATATAATGCCTGATTGACAAATGCGAAATGCGAGTTTCATGCGCAGCTTACTTGTGGGATTTTCTGAAGGAGAATCGCCGGGATTGTAGGATTGTGACTTTTGGTTCTCTTGATCGGCCTGGTGGGATTTTCGCCTGCGGCGATTGTGATCAGCCAATCTCCTGCGGCAACTGCGCTTTCCATTATCGAACTCTGGAAGAAGATGGAATCTGGATCACAATTGTTGTTTTCCAAGTTAGTCGACTATCTAAGATAATCCATTCACAGAAGCTCCGTGACTTCTTTCTTTATATGAAGCAAAACAGCAACACAAGGAATAAACTGGATGTACGTGTGGATTCGGACACAAATACTCTAAAGTACGGCAACCCAACACAACATTAGTCATTGTAACACACAAAGAAATTTGAAAAAAAAAAAAAAAAACCTAATATTAATCATTGGCAACAAAACATTAGTTCCTGGGCAGTCCGGTCGGTTGGTTTATATTTCAGATAAACAAGGCGAATGAAGTGATGCTTGCCATCAACTCTTACCAGTGATGGACAACGAAGGTTGCTCTTGTAATTTCACAGTTACGCTAAGCAAAATTAAGCTCTGAAAAAGGAAAATGAAATTGGAGTAAAAATATTCGGACGGAAATGCCCTCGGGATCAACCACAGTACGGGAAACCAATGATTGGCACCTCGACACAAGACCCAGGGGCATTTCTGGCATTCCATCACATCATCGTCATCGTTATTATTTTTATTATTATGGTACTATCATCTGTTGTAATTGCGATTAAGGGCCGCGAGGACAGAAATTAGGAAACGTGAACGAGGGACTGCAAATTGTTTTTTTTTTGGGGGGGGGGTTGGGGGTCAGAAGGGGGTTTTGGTAAATTGAAGAAACCTGCTACACTGCTGACAGAATCGCTGAGTCAACCCGGAGACGATGACAGCGGACGCCTTGGAGTGGAACTCGCAGACCTTGTGGCGCCTGTGGTAGTGCTTGGCGTGGGTGAGATCGGCATTGCATCCCTCTGCCTGACACCTAGGCACATTCGAAGATCCGACGTCCATGGGCCTGGACCGGTGGTAAATCCGGTTCACGAAATCATCCTCGGCAGAGGAGAAATATGTCCGGCCGCCCAAATTCAGCCCTATCCTGGCTGTGAAGTCCTCCTGGCGGGAGACTTCCTCCGTCTTCGGGACGAGGAAATAGGAGGCCGGCCCAGCATCGGCGGAGGGCACGGCTGGGTCGAGGGTGACCATGGATGGATGGGTGGCGGAGGGGTAGGAGCGATGGTCAAAAAGGGAGTTGACTTGGTGGTGGTGATGGGCGGTGATTGGATGGTGAGGGTGGAAAAGGCTAGCTGTTGGCGGCTGGGGAATTAGGTGGTCGTTGAAGGACTGGGTGGTGTAATTTTCGAACATCTGGCGGTTCTGGTCTTGTTCTTGGGCAGTGGGTTCGTCTCCCGAGAGAATTATTGTAGACGGGTTTCCCCATTCGTACTCCAACATTTCTGCAGCAGCAGCAGCGGTAGTATTAGTATAGTGATTGGTGGTGGACGAACTTCAATTTGAAGAAGCGTTTAGCTTTCCCAACCAACGTGTGAGTGAGTCTACAACAGCAACGACTGACGGCTTTGGACGACACTGGGCCGCCCGAACTTGAGCCACGGAACCGCTTTATCTGTAACCCATATAACCAAGAGTGAAAAGTGGCAAAGTGAGTGACAGACAAATGTGTCAGCTCTTTAATTGCAAGAGAGATAATTGAGGAAAGAAAAGCTGCTAGGCAAAGCTTCGATTTACCTTTTTTTTTTCTTTTTTTTGGTTGCTGTAAAACAGCTACTAGCTAGGAAAATAAATAGCTCTCGGGGACATGTCGGTGTTCAGGAGACTTTTTTTTGGGTTCTGGGGGATAGAGCTATTGGCTATGGCAGAATGGGACTCGGCGCGCAGCGCAGAGAAGATGGAGAAAGGATGCGAATTTCGAAAACCCCATTTAGGTTGCCATTTGGAGAGTTCAACTGTTGCTTTCTCCTCTTACATAAAGTCCCCACTACCCACTTTTTTCCACGCTCTAGGTTTTGATTGTTGATATGCTCCTGCCCACGTTTTCTTTCAGCTCTGTCCCTCCGTCTTGGCTGATGGAGAGGCCGGGTCTGGAATGAGAGCCATTGAGTTATGAGGCGGTTTGTTCAATGGCGATTGGTGGTGTGTACTGTGGGCGTAAATATCGAAACTACCATTCTACCCATGTGATGATTACATATATAGTCGTGGCAGAGGCCACTGCATATATGGTCGGCGTCTCCTACCACTGTTCTTCCTTTACAATACTCGCTTCCTGGTTTAAGCGGATGGGATGTATCGTTTCGTTTGTCACTTATATTCAAATTAAATTATTAAACAATATCTAATTTTAAACTCGCAACCCATTAATGGGAGAGTCAATCAGTTAAATATACATAAAAAGTTGCAGTTTGAATTGGTTGTGTTGATATTTTTGGGCAGTCTAGTCCTGAATTTATTGAGCATACAATCACAAAGAAGTACAATAATAATTATGCAAATGGAAAAATAAAATTAAATTAAAAATAGCACGTGCCAAATTAAAATCATAAAACTATAATATTATCCAATATCAATCATTTTGCATCTAAAACAATACGCATAAGTGAGAGTTCAATAATTTAAAATTTCAACTAAACCTTAATTAATTTTTTTTTTTCGGATCCGCATTCAATCTAATTGTTCAAAGGTTTGACAGATCTTAATTTGAGTTAGGAGGTGCCTATGCGTTCATACATATAATCAAATTGGAGGTTTTCTCGCAATAATAAATATAAAAATGGTTTTTTTCTTTAACCATAAAGTTACTTAAATTCTTAATTTTAAATTTAAGATTTAATTGGTAATTGTTACAAATTATAATTATTTTTTTTTAACCCATGTTTTTCTTCTGCTCAGTGACAATGCATTGGGCTAAAAGACCTGGGTCCACTTTCTGTTTTGTAAAACCCCGGGCAAGGCCCCATTGAGTTTGATCAATTTGTAGATAAGGTTATTGTTCATGGCTATATCTATTATCGAGCCCTCGTTTTGTTTTGTTTTTTTTTTAATTTTAAATTCAATTTAATTCACGTCTCGAAGTCAAGGGGAAAAGCTTCGTTTATGTCTCTCGAGTCTCGAAAGCAGATAAAAGAAATAGAGCGCAATCCACGGTGCGAAGAGTTGATGGCCAGAAGACCAGGAAATTTTTTAATATCTAAAATAAATCTCAATCACAAGCTTCACGCAATTTTAATTTAAAACCTACAAGTTATAGTTTGAAAAGGAATGCACTTAAAGCATCATATGCAAGGCAATTGATTATACAGTTTTTTTTTTTTTTTAAATCGAAAACTTCATTGATTATGCAGTGGAATCCCATTAGAGCTACAGTTGCAATAGCACTTGGTTTACACGTCTTCTTGGACAGGATATAAACCAGTCTAACTAATGGATCATTAGTTAGTAATCAGTTAGTTTTCAGTGCAAATGATCTACCAAGAGTGACGAGTGCAGAGCCAAGAGGGTTTGAATCACGTGGAGGACTCGTGTTCTTTTGCAATATAATTATTAAATTTATTTTCTAAAACAAAATTTTAACGCGCACCTTTTTATTTCATCTCAGAATTTTTTTTTTTCTTTTCGAAATAGTCGGCGAATTTTTCATTCCTTTTTATATCTAGAAAGTAAGATTTATCATCTGAAAAATTAATATCATGGAAAAAAAAAAGTTCCCATGAAACATGCATAAGAAACCATCTGTGTTTTTAGTTTTTTGTTTGTTTGTTTGTTTTTTTTTTTTTTTTGGGTTTTTCCCTCGGGAAAGGCACAAAAAATGGCACAGCTTGGTCGTCGATGGTCATTAGCATCGGCTGTACTGTAAATGATGGGGGAGAAAGGGTATACCAGTAAAATAGGAAGAAGACAACGAAAAAGGAGACACTGCATCTCCCCCCAACGTACGATGTATTATTAGTGTTGGCTATGCTTGCCACTAGTTTGTTTCTATCGGGCCAGTTGTTCTTATGTTCGCACGCGTTCCCGCAAACGGGATACTCGCTCCCATGCGAGTGGATTCTGATGACCTGCACTCCTCTTGTTAACAGGCGTCCGAATCCTCCCAGCGCACGGCATGAATTTGCAGAACAAATCGCGTAACGAGCGGAAATGGCACGGGAGGACTCGACGGTCCAGAGGTACAGCTGGGGGGCATTTGGTGAAAAGGCTGACATCAACGTACGGAATGTCTCCTCTTCAGTGGGGCACTCTATTCATTGCACTCTTAAACCCTAAAATTTATCCACCACTATCTGAACCATATTTTAGACCCCGATTAATTTAATATATTTTATTCTTAAAATTAATAATGTAATATATATTTTTACATTAATTCAAATTTATTTCTTATTTTTAATATAAAAATACTTATTTAAAATTCACTATGTACAAATATAATATTTAATTTATTTATTAAATATTTTTTAAACTGAAAATTTTATATATGTTGAATGCAAATCAACGTTATATTAACATAATTATTATATATGTATGGTTATAATTTTCATAATTAAATGTAATTGTTATATAATAAAGTATTTAAAATATATAATCAATAATTATAATAATTTAATACATAACTACACATTAAAAAGTATCTATTTTACACAATCTATTTACGGTTTTTCACGTAAAACTTCTATGTTTTTGGACCGGTCGCTGAGATACTCTTCTCTTTATTATTATTATTATTATTATCATTATCTTTTTAGATAATATTTTGGACTACTCTGGACTAATTATCATTAAATGCATTTAATGAAAATTTATTTTAAAAATAGGTCTAGTAAGAATATATCATTCATTTTGAAACTAATTTTTTTTATTTTAAAATTATTTCCTTCTAATTTAAATTCAAATTCCCAATCTCGGTTCATAAATCAAAGATTATATATATTCCCGTATCAAATCAGATGGAAATATTATTAGATATACAAATTTATTCCATATTTAAAACGCTTCTAATTTACGACTTATAATGTCATTCAACCACCGAGAGTTGGATTGCTAATTTCACGATTAAAAATTAACTCTACGTACGCACAATGTCCAGTTAGCAAGGCATTTGACTTCTATTTCCACGCTGGCATGCCAAGTCGGCAGACAAACAGTTGTTTTTGGTAGAAAACTCAAAGTTGAAGGATTAACTAACTGATTAAAAAAAAAAATTTGGTTAAAAAAAAAAAAAGGGGCAAAAAGGTTGCCCCATCCCGAAGATTTTAAAGAAGAAGTGTACCACTGGACCGATAATTACCTAACTTTATCAAAATAGGCAAGTGCCTTTCAATTTTTCTGAATAACGTTAGTAATATTTTTTAAAAATGTCAATGTTGAATCCCCCTTAAGATGCTGATGTGATTGAAGAAAGATAGATTCACCAATAAATCAATAACTATTTAATTATATCAAAGTGAGTCCATATCTTCTAACTTATCTAAATAAGTTCAACGACATTTTTAAAAGTGTTCGATGTGAAATTAGAATCATTTTTCCTTTTAAATATTCACGTAATTTCTGCGGAACCCACTTATAGCCCACCTCGACCATTTTCTTTCTTCCCCCGAGTGTATTTTTTTTCTCTCCTTTCTTCTTCCCATCACTAGCAGCACCTCCCTTGTCCTGAATGCCTCATCGACATTTAACTGAACATATGGATACAGTGGTAATTTAGAGGAATCAGTCTATAAATTTTGTATCAAAGAAAAATATAAGGTTTAAATTTAGTTTCTATTATATATATATATGCTCTATTAAAACTAAAAAGTAAAAAAAAAAAAAAGGATTAGCCACCGACATAATAATGACTCGCTGGTGGACCTATCCGTATATTAAGCTGTCGGGTATGATTGGAAACTTCCTGGCCGGAGTTTCACTAAAGAGATTTTAGCGGACCATGGTGGGCAACTCCAGAACCTTAAGGTTCGTCGCGCAAAATGCAGAGAGACAAGATACAACCACAGGTTTTTAACTTGCTTGTATCGGACAAAAGTCACCCTGGCTACGTCTAGAGATCATACTCTTGGCAAACTGACCGCATGAAAATCAAGACTAGTCTTTACCCTAGTATCTTCAAATGTTTAGAGCGGTCCCCGCGAAACTTCCACACCTTTGAAGTGAAAGAGTAAAGCCAGACGGCCTCTACAATTGACACCACTCCTTTCTGACATCTTGTTTCGGTAGGGGAAAATGGAGGAACGGAAAATTACCAAGACAGAAGTAGAGGGAACAAAATATTATTTGCGATCACAGGCCAACCACATGGCTCCAAGATGTCCCCATAAAACGGGATTGGCAAGACATGTGCTCATCTGATAGGGGTGCTTCGTTTGAATCATTTAATGTTGTCCCAACTAGCCAATCAGATAAAAGACATCCAAATGTTAAAAGACCAAGCAGTTGTCAATAACAAATTGAGCAAATGTTGAAACTCGTAAGTAGTCAATTCATTTGATTCAGCGCTCTTTAAGCAAAACCAGAAGAAGAGACAATTTGTTCGAAACATCGTCTGTTTTTCCACATTGAGATGAATTATGCTACTGGTGGCTCAATGAGATATCTCACAAGAAGGTAATTCTGAATTAGCCGAGATACATGATCCACCATTTAACAACAGCAAAATGCCAAATCTCATAGATAAGCTCAACTATTTCTGTGGTAAAATGTGAAGAGCAGATGAAACCAGGGAGCTAAATGCCTTGCGGATGGGATTTATCTTTTCACCAAGGGCACCTTTTTCTGAAATTAAAAAAGACTTCTCCTTAACTTAGTATTGGAAATATGTGGAACATTTCACGCGATATTGAATAAGGATTTGGCTGAGTCTCAAAAAGTTAATGCTGATAAAAGAAGTTTCCACAGAAGAAAATTGTGGACTGTTCTTGTTTTACGGTAAGGGCCTAATGGCTCGTCAGCTCAGTTTCTCTAGCTTTTGTACATAAATTCTTTTATCAGGAGAAATTTACTGGGAAAATCAATTCTTCAGGCATTAAATTGGTTTTTTGGAGTATCTAATCCTTAAAACAACTGGGGTTTATAAAGCTCATCTCTTGTAGCAATTAAGTAAACTAATGCATTTCTAAATCCTAGGCAAATGAACTATGGAATTTGTCTGGTAACCCCAGATAAATCTGCCTTAGTACAATGTAGAGGATTATGGAAAATGTTCTCTTAGCTGACCGGGTCATTGAAAATTGCCACAGCCAGTTCCATCATTATTGTGGCTGGTAATGTACCAAATCCCAAAGTTTCAACCTTTAACATCTTACTTAAACTGTCTAATTTACGTATTCATCGAACGATGTGGATTGTGGGACAAATGGCTTGTCAAAAACAGAAATTTGGATGTTAGATCAACCACTAGTGTGTTAGCCTCCCTGTATGTGCACAAAACAAAGTAGGAAAGCATGTCATGATTTCAATAATTAGGGCTTGACAAGTGTCTGAATTTACAATACGAACTGAAATAACTATATATCTTTTGAGGGACATGTTTGTCTTCCATTGGCCAAGATGAATGACTTCATTCTCGATTTAGGCATGAACGGGCTAACGCTTTCTCTTCCAGGAGCTCTTTTGCTGTCGAATCCATCATTGCCCTTGAAAGCTCGTCAATCTTGAGCCCTGCCAGAACATAACAAACGGGATATCATTTGCAACATTAATAGTTTTTAATTGCTAATCCGAGACCAAGAGTTGAACCATCTACTGGAACCTTGGCCGTAAGAACAGTACGTATATTATTCTTAGTGTATGGCTCGGCGGAGAATTTACCCTGCACAATGGACCATTTTCCTTTCTCGCAAGTGACAGGAAAAGAATAAATAAGACCAGGCGGTATCCCATACGATCCATCAGAATAGACTCCCATGGAAACCCATGTTCCCTGAAAACAAGATGCAAATGTCACGAAGAAAACTTGGTACAAACGCTAAATTTACATAAATTATCAAGGGAAAGTGGGGAAAAAGGGAAAAAGGAGTAGACCCGGGGTGTCCCAAGAACCCAATCTCGGATATGATCACACGCAGCACTTGCAGCAGACAAGGCACTAGACAATTTTCGAGATTTGATAATGGCATCACCTCGCTGCCGCACAGTGGTGATGAACTCATTATCTAGCCTATGAAAGAAAACGGAGCATCAATCGTTAGTGAAGCATTTGTACATAATACTCCCACATAGAAGGCAGGAAACTGAAGGATGGAAACTGATGAGTGTAAGGCATAGAATGAAATAGAAGGCAGGACCGCGGAGACTGTAAATCGATCAAGATATTGTACAATCAGAGCCAAGATGAAGCAAAAATGTAATCGGATGTCAGGTATTAAATCAAACTTTCCTATCATGCAATTGGGAAAACGTTTGTACCAAAACATTGCATGCACGAAGGTTAAACATGATGACTTGCCATTGATCGTCATCAACGAGCTCTCTAACAGAATTCTCTCCGCTGTCGGTTTTGACGGTCGCGTGATTGATGTCTGGATACTGAGTTGAAGAATGATTGCCCCATATGATGGTATTCTTCACATCAGCGACATCAACATTTAGCCTTTCAGAGATTAGGCCTAATGCTCTGTTGTGATCGAGTCGTGTAAGGCAAGTGACGTTTTTCTCGGGGATTAAAGGTGCGAATTCTTTCAGGATGAGTGCGTTGGTATTTGCTGGGTTGGCAATCACAAGCACCTGCATAAACAAGAAATCATAACCTCAGAAAATAAAGAACCAGACAACAATCAGGGTAATTTTCTGAGAAAATATCGAGGCTCTCTCACCCTGCAATCTGGAGCAGCGTGTTTCTCCAAAGCCGATGCCTGAGCCTTGTATATGGATACGTTTGTGGATATCATGTCCTTCCTCTCCATACCTGCCTTCCTAGGAAACCCACCGATCATAACCGCAACATTGACACCCGTGCAAGCTTCAACGACATCTGTGGTAGCAACTACTCCTATTGAACAAAAACAAAAGGCCAAGTTTATGAAGCCTTAGAGAAGTCGAATCGACGAAATGACCTTTAACTATGACCAAAGCTATGAGGCAAACCTTTGAGGAGAGGAAAGGCAGCATCAATCAGTTCCATTTCAAGTCCTTCCAATGACTCAGCTGCAGGTTCAATGTCGAGCATGTGTAGAATTACAGGCTGATCAGGGCCCAACATGACTCCCCTCGCAATCATTGGGACAATGGCATAGCCTATTTGCCCTGTAAAAGAAACCCAAGTTTAAAATTACTAATATGAGCATCTCTTGTACTGATATGTAAAAATAATAAAGGCGTCACAGTGTAGGAGTCTCTTACATTGTAAAAATTTGAGGAAAGGTCAGATGCATGCGATTGCACTAAAATTAATTAAACGGTGCATGGCGCATGAATTCCTGATTAAATCCAAGTGAAATAATTTATGTGTGTGTAGTACATATCTATGAATATATGCACGTTATGTGTGTAATGTAGCTTGCCTGCAGCACCGGTTACCAGGACTCTCACAGGTTCCTTCTCTACATTCAGGAATGCCAACATGTGTTTGATTATCTTCCAAAGCAGAGTAACGATAAACAGAACAACCAAAATTTTTTGAAACACTACAAAATGATTTATCTCTGTAAAACAGAAACAACGCATAGCTGGTTGGTTCTGGTTTCCTGTTAAAATAAAAAAAGTGCAGAAATCACATCGTCATAAGTGTAACTTAAATAGACAAATATAATCCAATGCAAAGAAAGAATCTATAAAAACATGCCCAACAAGCCAACAGATACGAAGATGAAGCCTGTACGGACCCAAAGACATTGATGGTCTCCACATTCTCAAGAAAAGAACTTTAACTTCCAATAGAAATTAATATTTATTTACTTACTTCTCCAAAAATATAAAGATAATACTAACACATCACCTTTTCGCCATCGTCGCAAACGGTGGTTCGAATTGGGCATTTGCAGGGAAGATGGGCCCGTTACACGTGCAAGGTCAAATTGAACATGTTTAGGCAGCTTTTTCAGTTTTTCCTTTTTTGTTCATGGATAAATAAAATGCTCCATAAATTTGACTGTATTTTGATTTCCAATATATGCATTATATTATAACAATTATTAATTATATATTTTTAATTTTTACTACTTATTTATAATTTAAAAAATAACAAATATACATTGAACAGTTATAATAATATAATTAAAATAATCGTTGTAAAACGAAAAAATGCTGGCACATAAAATTGTTATCATAATCAGTAATTTCTTATCATTGACTGTAACCAAACCACACCCACATGATGCCTAGCAATGACTTTACATCTTCTAGGGTCTAGGCTGGCATAATTTACAATTTTACATACCCTTTTGGCTAGCAAACGACTTGTCGTATCATTAATGATTCCGGGAATACCAGTATAGCGCACTGCCGTCTCACAACACGATGTCGTTTAGAAGGATTGAGAAACGCAAGGTCTTTAGTTTTTGCCGGTTTCTTTATTATTATTATTATTATTATTATTATATTTTTCTTTTCTGTCGTTTTCTCGTTTTGAGCGGAAATTACTTTTTGGTTTGGCGATTCCAATTTCCGACCAAACCCCGGTGACGTTATCCCGGACAAGGATAAAGCCGACCTCGAAGCCAAACGGCAAATAGCCCTACGCATCCCGACCGGCTGAGAAGAGAAGCCGAAGGATAATGCAGGGCTTGAAGGCGGCAGCCGCCGTATTGACAAGGCGAAGAAGCAGAGCTGATTGGTTGCGCTCCTCCGCCTATTACCGGCGGCAGTGCAGACCTCTCTGCTCTCGTCCGAGCAGTCACTATGTCGATGACGACGGCGTCGTCGAGAGCCAAGTTACTCCTCGTTTTCTCTTTCAAATGCTTAAATTCACCTCTTGATTTGTTGTCTGTAAGCCTTTTCACTGATTACAGGTGCTAGTTGAAGGCAAAGCTCATTCAAGAACCGCCGTTCTCAATAGACCTTCCGTCCTTAATGCTCTTAGTACTCAAATGGTGCCTTTCATTTCGCAATCTTGTTCGATTAAATAGCTTTTGTTGTGGTACTTGGAAAGTAAAACAAGAAAGGGTGATCGTAGAATTAGAAGTTTTATTTCTTTTCATATGGCTATTCTAAATGCTTTTTTTAAAAAATTTTTTGTGGTCACAGGGAGCTAAACTAATGAAATTATACAAATCTTGGGAGGATGATTCGGATATCGGTTTCGTGACAATGAAGGTGAGGTTTCTTTCTTTCTTTCTTGCTTGCTTACAATTATTGCCTTCTTTTTTGTGTTTATCAGTGAATTGATTCATTGTTGAGGCATCATTTTTTAATACCTGAAGGGCAGTGGCAGAGCATTTTGTGCTGGTGGAGATATTGTTTATCTTTATCATTTGATAAACCAGGGTATGCCTTTTTTTTTTTTTTTTTTTAGTCTTTTGGCTTACATGCTCACTTGAGTTTTTTATTTTTATTTTATTTAAAGAAATATAAAATAATATAAAATTCGTGATGTTATAAGGAATTTTGGTTGTTCAACCCTGTCACTTTTGCTCTAATCTATGCAGGGAGATTGGAAGAGTGTAAGGAATTTTTCAGTACCTTATATAGTTTCATATATGTACTGGGTACATATTTGAAGCCACATGTGAGTTTTGAGTATTCACCATTTTTTATGATCACTAACTTGTATGGCTTACCAGCTTTTGTGTTTTGACTTGTTTGTGTTACTATCTGTTGTTTATGTAGTCAAACATGTCTTATCTTTTGTGGTAGATTTTGCACAATACCATTGGTTTTCTAACTTTTTCGCATCTATTGCCAAGCACAAACAAAGTCAGATAAAAGTGAGAGTTAGGTTTATGTAGTAACATTCAGCCTTTGGTGACATTGTTGTGAACACAAATACTGAAAATTTCTGCCATAATGTTTGATATGATATGGTCGCAGAGCTGCAGATCACATGTAGGATGTGCATTATAAGATTCTATAAGTTGTGATTATACAGATAAAAGTGAGAGTTAGGTTTATGTAGTAACATTCAGCCTTTGGTGACATTGTTGTGAACACAAATACTTAAAAATTTCTGCCATAATGTCTGATATGATATGGTCGCAGAGCTGCAGATCACATGTAGGATATGCATTATAAGATTCTATAAGTTGCAATTATATTTCACTGCTGAATTCTGAGGCCCATGGTGACTCTTTTTTTAAAAAAATTTATTCAACACCATCGATTTTTATAAGTTTACCGACTAAGGAGGGGTGGGAAAATGCAGTTGTGAGTATTAGTATGCCCCCTTGTTTTGAATGACTTGTAATTATACTAGTGCATAAGTGATCTTCTTGTAGGTGGCTATCCTGAATGGCATCTGTATGGGTGGTGGGGCTGGGGTATCGATCCCTGGGACATTCCGGGTTGCAACTGATAAAACGGTATGAAGCAGAAAAAGAAATTTACTCATTATTTCTGCCTATCCTTTGCACAACTGTTCTGGATGTTGTTCTTCCCATTGTTTTAAAGAAAATCTGCAGAGCCTTGTTGGTAATATTCATATGATACTTTATATGTTGTCTGACTTGCAATGTATGTGCAATTTTTTTGGGTTGACTTAGTTCAGGTCCCTGGGCTTTGTTTTAGTAAGCAAACAGGTTAAATTTGGAAGAAGGTATGGAGTGCTGCATACGAAGTTAATCATGTATTGCACTAGTTGTACAAAATAAACAAATGTGAATATAGAATATGTGTATGCCTATATGGAATTTCCTGACAATTGATATAAAAAATTGTTGAGAAAGGTTCAGAAAATGTGGAATAATCATGAATTCTTGGTCCTGTAGCCCATCCGGATTTACAGTGTTTTGAACTTGTTGCAATTGCAGTAGCTGCAGATTTGAGTGACAAATTATTCCCCAGTTGTCCCAGCATTACCGAGTACATTATTGCCTACATGTTTTTATTTTTTATATGGCATATAAATTCCTGTCTGAAAAAGGAGATCTAATTCTCATTCTAAATCTTGTTCCTCAGTGCTTCTTGTGCATTTGAATATTAGTTCTGTATATGTTGTTCTTATAATTCACTCTGCCATGGATCATTTCACATATGTCAGTTGGCTTTTGTTTTTGCTGCTGTTTCCAACTGCAAGGACAGGATCACCATACATTCAGAGTGGAGCTATAACAAATTTTTAAAAATGCTTGACAGGTATTTGCTACTCCTGAAACTCTTATTGGGTTCCACCCTGATGCTGGCGCATCCTTCTATCTGTCGCACCTACCTGGTTACCTAGGTATCTGACAGTACCTTCTTTCTGGATAGCATAGTACACGTTATCCATTTGTTTGTCTGAGTACACATCCATGCACCATGCTGTGGCACCAAATTGAGTAAAAATTCAATAAACAAGTGATTGTGTTGGTTATTGATTAATGCACTGATTTGCTTTACATGATTATAATAGAAATTGTGATCTCATTTGCAGGGGAATATTTGGCTCTAACAGGAGAAACACTCAAAGGAGCTGAAATGATTGCTTGTGGCCTAGCAACACACTATACACGTAGTGCAGTTAATGCTGGTGGACCCTTTTCTTTGTTTTCCATAATTTTATGTGTTTCCCAATTATAATACCAGTGTATCTTGTTTTAATCAAATAGAGGATACAATTGATTGAAGAACAGCTTGGGGAACTGGTCACTGATGATCCTTCTGTCGTTGAAAGTTCTCTAGGAAGATATGGTGACCTTGTCCAACCGGATAAGATGAGTGTTCTTCACAGGTCTGTTTTGTTATGCAACCCCTGCTATGCCAAAGTTATAATTCTATGTTTCTTTTGGAGACCAAAGGGGTCATGTGTGTCCTCATTTCTAGCATGATGAACTCACTAATCTTTTATGCTCAAAACTTTCCAAGAGCATCCTCGTTTATCAATGGAAATGGTCTAACTGAGCCCTTGTCTTCTCATTTTCTTAGGATCGAAACTGTTGATAAGTGTTTCAGACATGGCACGGTGGAAGAAATCATTGACTTCTTGGTTAGCTTGGATGCCATTGTCCTGCAATTTTCCTTATTAAACGCAATTTGCTGAAAGTCGTGAAAAATTATACTGAGTTTCAATTGTTTATATAAAACCTGTTGTCATGCTTTTAGATAGCCATTTCTCTCAGGAAAGCGAGGCTTCCAGAACAGCTGATAAATGGTGCAATTCCACTCTAAGAAGACTTAAAGAAACATCACCTCTGAGCTTGAAGGTTTCTTTGAGATCGGTGAGTTCCCATCTTTCACAATTACACTGATTCATTTTTTTAAAAGCAACATAATCTGATCAAGAGGAGCAATGTTGAATGTTTCAGATACGAGAAGGTAGGTTTCAGACCCTGGATCAATGCTTGGTCCGCGAATATCGGATGTCCTTGCAAGGAGTATCAATGATGGTGTCTGGTGATTTTTGCGAGGTATAATATGCCTTTTTATATTTGAAATAAGAGCATCATTGTATGGTCTTAGTCAAATTGGGCTTTTTCATGTCCTTCTCAGGGGGTTCGGGCACGAATGGTAGACAAAGACTTGGAGCCCAAGGTATGGGAGTTTTTACATGTTGAATTTACTAGCATAATGGCAGGGATGATCGTAGATGACTATTACAATGTTTGAGTGCATAATATTGCCATAAGAAGACCTAAATTGTGATTTTATCATATGCACTGGCCTTTTATGTTGGTAATTGGTCACGGTATTTGTAACATGCAGTGGAATCCTCCAAGCCTGGAACAAGTCTCTGAAGATATGGTGGATCAGTATTTCTCTCCGCTAAGCAAATCAGAACCTGATCTGGAGCTTCCTACAAAGGAGCGAGAAGCATTTACTTAGTTACCGTGAAAAGTTCTTTTGTTAATCCAATGTCTTCAGAGGGAGGGACTAGAGAGCTTAAGGACAGATGGTAGAAAGATGTTAAACTCCCAAGCCGCCTTTATCATTGGTCGTCAACAAGAGCAACGATATGGCTACTCTTGAACTGTGGTACGAAAAGAATTTTCGTGGCTACTGTTTCTGAACTTTAAGCACATAGTTTGGCCAATATCTGCAGGCATTGGCTACTGTGTTATATGGGAATTAGACTAAGGTATCTTCCACTAAAATTTATTTTTTCTGAAACAATTACATATATTTTAAGTTCCTCAAAGAAAGGTGAAAATGTTTATTATTATTATTATTATTATTATTATTATTATTATTTTGATAATGAGGTGAAAAATTAGTTACCGAATTGGTCGTTTGGTCTGTTTTGAACTTTACTGTTTTTCCCTTTTGCTGAAATAAGATGATTTGTTCATGAGAAACAATTTTTGGTACGGGGACTTTTTTTTTTTTATCTTTTTTCGAACAATAAAAAAAAAAAACATTATGGAGATACTTAGTAGGCTGAAGGTCTTTCGTTGCCGTCTCGATGATTTTTTTAGTAAGAAAGATTCGCTCTCTAAGTAATGATGACAATGCCCGGCCATTTTTTACGCTTAATTGCAGTGCATCAAATTTTAAATTTGTTAAAAACTCTTGCTTATAAATTCTCGTTGAAGAATTTGAATTCAAATCAATGCAGGTGAAAATGTAATTAACTATAATATCAAATTTTCATGATTTTTTTGTTTTTTTCTTTTGGAACCTTCGAATATGGAAATTTAATGTGAATCAAATGCTTCGATATGGTAGCGGACAAGATTGGAGCGCAGACCATAAACTCAGTCCTTATGATCGATGCAAATAAGGGTCTCGGTGTATACAGCTTAACACAAGCAGTTCATTGACATAGAAGTCTCCATGTTAATCTGATACTAATCCCCAGACAAACTGAAGTCGCTACATAACTGAATTAAAAAAAGTAATCAGGCGACTGCGTGTCTCTCTCCTAATGAAACTTGTTCTTAATATGTTTGCTCCGATTTAATATTTTGAAGAATAAGCGCAACAATTTGGCTGTGAGGTTCTTCGACGAAACGATGGCAGGTCATTACTCTTCAAATTCTGTAAATGGGTTAACCTCAGCCTTTCAATAAGATAAAAAAAGTCTAAAATACATTTCTAATAGCAAACCTAAGATCCTGTTCCTTTATGAATTGGTGCACCAAAACCCGGAAAAAGAAGATACGTAATAGAGATAATCAGAATGATGTCCATGCTTGGTGGGTCAGGAATTCTACATTGGCTGTATCTCTAAATTGGTGTGCTTGCCGTTTTCAGAGGATTGTGCAGATGGGGCAACTGTTGCGGAAGATGCACCTGGAGGTGCTGATGATGCAGACTCCCGACTCTCACTGGAGTTCATAGCCTGAACCGGTGGAGGATTAACAACAGTCATCTGCATAGCAGCATTATCAGATAGATGATTCCTCATCTCCCTGTGCTCTTGACACAAGGCACACCAATGCATGCAACAATGCACAAGGCACGGGTCACAAGGTGAGTCCTGCAAAAGAGTTGCAGATCAGTAACTTGGATTTAGATGGAATGGTCCATTAAAGTTCGAAGTATCAGAAAAATTTTATAGGCCAAACCACGGTCTTTTGAGTGTTATTCATAATGCACAATTGTTTGCAAGAGATGCGTGCTTTGGAATGATCTCAATGTTCAGTAAAACTCACATTGTTACAACCAAAAGCTGAAAATATATGGAATAAGAATCACCTTCAGATGATATTTCTTTTGCAATGACTGTCGAAATAGACCAGTGTAGATACCGCACATCCACCAGGAAAACAAAAGGCCCTCACAAATGAGGAAGGAAGTCTTGGGATCAATACCGTGAAAGAGTGCCGTTGCGGCTGCAAGTGCCAATCCACCTTCGACACACATGGCATGACAGACGCACGCATTGGTCCAAGGAACATCTTCCCTCATTGTTTCAACATTATGGCCAAACAATACACATGGGCAGAAGAGTCCCAACCAGCCTGCAATGCACATCTAGTTATTTTACAGGAATAACACGAGTCTGTCACACCCCTCTTACCCCTATCTCGCATACGCTCCCAGCCTCAAAACCTGAGACCTTCCTATCACAATAGCGTAAGCTTACCGTTACACCAAGGCCCTCTTAATCCAGCCTCTTAAACAATTTTTCTACTTGTTGCCTACACTCTGCAAATGCTGGAATCTAGAAACTATGAAGCATTAAGACGATGAATGATAAAACCATATATCCATGCAGATGCCATCAGATTTCAAACTTGATGCACGCAATACGGGGTTACGCAATGCGGGGTTGCTAAATTTACCTTTGTGATTATGGATGAATGATGAGAGGAAAAAAAGATTAATCGAGGTGGTAAAAAAGATGAGAATTTCCTTACAACTCTCAGTATCTTGGGCACACCCACAAATCCCAGTGGTCCATTCCTCATCAGCCGGAGGCTCATAGCTCTCTGGCAAAGGTTGCCCGCATTCTTGACATCTGTGAACAATTAACCGAGGGATTTGAATGGGTTGATTGAGTTCGCCAGGTGTGATATCGTCCACAGGCCCTTGTTCTTTCGTCAACTGCACGTACCTTGATTGCGCATTTCCCCCCTGCGCCATCTGACACAAAAGAATGAAAAAAAAAAAAAAAAAGATCCAACCATCCTTCACACGACCATCCAAATGTTAACCGCACACGCACATTTATATAGATAATGATGATGATCTAGATGAACACCGAATCCAACAAAAAACAAAAAAGAATACAATAAGCAAAGAAGCACGATCCAAAGGAAAAAGAAATAAAAAAAAAAAACGGAAAGAAAACGAAACGCACCCTTTGGAATGAGAGCAATTTTAGGCTAAACTAAACGAAATGAGAAGAAAAATATACAAAATTAAATGGAATTCGAAGCAGAATCTCAATGGGTTTCCGCCAATCTACCTTTCAGAAAGAATGAATAATCGAATGAATGATATATTTGTCGGACAGAGCCAGAGCCCATAGCCAGTGGCGTTAAAGAGGGGAGACAAAAAAAAAATGAATATAAAATATTAAAAAAAAAAAACCGCCAAATCGCTCTCTTGCTCTTTTGTCGTGCTCCTCGTGCCATTACGGATTACACCGTCACGCCGTCGTTTAAATCCCTCCGTTCCTTTTCTACTCTTTCTTTTTTTTTTCTTTTTAAAACTTTTTCTTTTTTTTTGCTTTTTATTATTCCATTCTTAAATAACCAATCTAGAACCTATATAATTAATATTCGTAATTACCATCTAGCTTAGTGTCACGGGGTCATTATGACTGTTGGAGTATGTAGTATACCCATTTATAAAACCTAAGTTTCGTCTTTTCTTTGATGATATGAGAGTGGGGTAACCAACGAGCAATATTTTTAGACACACGCCGAGCCGAGGAGATCAGGAATTCTCAGTATTTTACACCAAATTAATGGCACCAAATAAGTGCAAGTTTCCCTTTTCCATAGGAGTGGGATGTCCAGCGAGCGAACTGTTACATTAGGCTTCAATTTGCATTTAACCGAACACGTGACATTAAAGTTGGTCCCGTGTTTCCTGACGGCCCCGTTACAAGTAGATGCCATTATTCTTATTATTATTATTATTATAAATTGCCACCAATAGTATTTGTTTAGTCAATTAAAGCAATGCATGTAAATTACATTCATTCAACCAACTGCTACATGATAACATTTGTCACATGTACTATATATATATATATATATATATATATATTATCTACACACATATTTCTAACGGTTGTTTGTATGATCATATACAGAATTTCTACTTCCTCTTTTAAACGTGTCTTTGCCTCTCAATTGCAGAGCCTTCAATCCCTATCCGTCAAAATCTTCGGCTTTCAGTAGATAGAAGACTTTCTCTTCCCTTTTTCTTTTTTTTGTTTTTTTCCTGCGGATAGACTAAGACACCCCAGAAGCGGGTTAAGCTCGTCATCGACAGGTTTGACGTGTTTATTAAGCAAATTTTAAACCTAAGTTGTGTTAACTATTTATATAAATGAACAAACTCTTTATTAATCTAAACTAGGTCTTACGGGATGTGTCGGCTCTTTTGCTGCCTCGGTGAAGAGAGCCCACAAGGCTCGTTAGACCCGACTGCAACACAATGTCCGCCGGTGGAAAATTGTGTTTTGTAGGAGGAAAACTCAGCATCCAGTAGCGCTTGTATGACCTTTCAAATCGGGGTTTCGTTGAGCTGCCATCCTCTATTTACTATTATTTTTTAATTTTTTAATTTTTTACCGTTCGTGTTGTCTATCGCATCAAAGACGAGCTTATCAGCTGGTCATAGATTAACCGGCAGGAGTACTGGATTATGCTTGATCGATTGGGTCTCCTGGTTTTTCCTCTCTTCTTTTACGTCATGCCTAGTCTTTTCCAGGAGGACTGGATTGCCCAATGGTTGCTTCGTAAACATGTTCTCTTCCCTTGAGTTGCCTCGCACCAAATGAAATTGATCATCCACGGATATGATATTATTCTCCTTTTCGGTAAAGAGACAAAGAATTGCTCCCAGGATTGGGCAAGAATTAAACTCAACGGATCGTTCCCAGAAAATGTCAAAAAAAGAAAGACAGTTGACACTCCTGAATGGACATCTAGCCTGAAATGTGGACAGGAAAGATGAGAGAAAGAAAATAAAGAAGACAGGAGACAGAAGACTACTAAACTTCTTGGCAGAACCTGGCTCAGAGAAAAAATACAGGGCATTATACATGCGATCAAGACATCCAAAATTTTGGACCCATCAACTCACGGGGGTCTGCAGCAGAACCTCGAGTAGCAAGTTTTCGAACACGCGAGGAGAATTCTTCAGCCTGTTCAATGACAAGGTAGTCAGCCATCTTGTAAGGAAAGTAGGAGGGAACCAAAGTACAGAGGGTATTCCATCCTTCCTGCTTTTACTTTTCCCATTTTGGGACAGTCATATTTGGTATAATAGAGAGTCTTTGCAACTCCTCTTCAAGTTTGCGTGAAATTATGCTAATTACAAATAATGACAAGCCTATCTTCGCGTTATTGTTCCACTTTTTCCCCTTTCTAAATAGTTTTCCTTTTTTCTGGGAAAAGAAAATAGAACCGATGGGAAGAGCTACCAAACTAGATAAACAATAGCTGACAAAAACACTCACATATGAGTTTCCCTCAAGGCTTACTAAAATATAAAGATTGCAAATCCAATAAATCATATGATATATTGGAGATTAATCTCATAAGAGAAGCACAGGTCATACAAATGACAAGAAAGGAAAAATCATGATGTACACAACAAATTACTAACCTTCTCATCAATCCACATTAGAGAACTTAGTTGATTGTTTAATATTCGGACAACAGCATCCAATGGACTCCTCCTATCAATTGCATCAAATTCACCACCCTAAACATATCCAGAAAAATAAGGCACAACTCATTAGAAATTATTTGAATCATGAAAACAGTGTTTTTTGTAAAAACAGGGGGCTGCATTGATTTGACTTTTTCCCAGACCCTAGAGTGTGGGAGTCTCATACACGCCACACTCTGTTCAAAAAGCCTATTATGGAATAAATTATGACAGTGAGGGTCCTTACCTTGTTGGCATTCAAAGTCTCAATAACTGATTTAATCTGCTCTGTCATATGCTCCAATTCCCTCTCTATAGACTCAGCCTGTTCATACCTGAAATCACAACCAGACAAATCTGAGAGATATAGGGAGAGGAAGGGCACTTTAACTTGACATGACTGCAGTTGTCACAACTCAGTTTCCAGAAACATAAACCAATGAGCCGATTCCATCTTTGGAAGATTCATTTTCCCAAGCGTGAAAATTTAAAACTAATTCAAGCAGACAACCCTCATCCAACATTTTTGAAATTTTAAATGGAATTAAAATTTTTTTTTCAAAACCAGACTAATTAACAAGTCAAATGCACTCATATTGCATGTCAAGCTAGCACTGCAAATTCCGTGGGTGGGTCAGGGGGAAATTGAAAGCAGAAACCAGGTTCTCACATTGCATCTCTTGTTGATGCCGCTTCATCATCAAGAAGTAATCCACGCTCGTCCTTGTAAATTCGGTCAGCCTCTTCTTCCATGCTTTGCAAGGCCTTATCAACCTACAATACAAGTGAATTATTAAACAGAGAACTTTATGATTAGAGCATACAAAGTTTGGTATTGGTATTATTTATCTCCAAAATATATATCTAGTGGCAAAGAATGGCTAAAAAGTCAATAGGCATCATGCAAAGAGAATGACAAGTCAGTGATGGAATGGCTACCCTGGGAGTTTTGCATGGGCTCCATGGTGTGATGGTCTATGGTCATCTCATTCACAACATTGGAGAAAAATTGTAAGCTCGTTTTCACACAAAAAGCTCAGTGCCAGTTCTCCATATAGTCAACAGAGAAAAAGCATACCAATGAAGTGGTTGGCAAAATGAAAATTTAAGATGCACAAGCATATACATGCTTGATACAAATATAGGATTTGATCAACAAGACTAGCAAATACTATTGTGCATTCAGTTATAGGGGGACTCTGGTTGACTGAAAAAAGCAGACAGAAGAACTTATTGAAGTACCTCTTGTTGATGGGTCTCAATTAACTCCAATTGCCGTTCTAGATTAGCTTGTATCTCCACGACTTTCGCCACTTCAATCTGAAAATATTTCCATATTAGGCAAAACAAGCAAAACAAAAGACACAAATTGTGATATAAGCCAATTTACACAAATAAAAGCACTCATAAAGTTGAACATTAAGCAAAATAAAAAATCATTGGAAGATAATGAATCGTAATAAATAAGTGGCTATGAAAGCTTATGAAATGATACATACATCAAACATTAAATAAAATAAAATCAGAATAAATTATGTCATTGGCAAATAGGTCTCCAACCAATTAGAAACTTAGTCACCTCAGAAGAGCTATGACAGCATTCGGAATGGTGAGGTAGAGAGGATCTCCAGCAATCTGGAAATCTAATTCCAGCTAGTAGGTGGAGACAACAGAGCAATGAAAGTTTTAGCCATGGAGGGATTCATAGAAAGGAAGTGATTTTGACCCGCAGTGAAGGGGGAAGTGAGACACCCTTGGTTTCTGCTTTTGTTTTTTAAATTCTGTTTTGGTATGGCTCATGTTCCAATAGTTGCTCAAATAGTTTAGCTACCAACATCTGACTTTTGAAGATGCTCAAACAAGCTTTTGCATGACACAGTTCTTAACAACAATATTGTTAATTTTATTAATCTTGTTATTCATTTTATTTAACTTTTGAAAATATAGATGCTAACACTTTATTGTCTTAGATTTTTGATAGCTGATACCATGTTCTTGGCAAGCTCCCTAGGGGCATTTACTTATCATATTAAAAGAAAAGGTATAGGCTAGCCTGCTTGTTCACCAAGCTACCTCCACAGACCAAATTGAATAAAAGTGGTTGGAAGAGGGTCATGAGGAGAGAAGAATCACTCTTTTGCTTGACTTAATGAATCTTGTTTTTCTCAGTGGGATATGTTTTTCCAACATGACCAGAAAATTATAATTACCTCTAGCCTAAGAAGAACATCACGATTTTGCAAGATTCTTTTATCCCATTCAGCTATTGCAGCAGCTTGCTTTCTGAATTTCCCAGTGCACTCTTGCAGCTCAGCATTCCACTCTTTGATAATCTTCAAAAAAAAAAAAAAAAAATCAAAATTATGTGAGTTTGGAGAGTATGGCCAAAGCTCTAGAAACCAAGTAAAATATCAGTATTAACATAATGTGGCTACTTGGAGAGGTGGCCCAAATGTGGCAAATGACAATGTGGAATTATAAACCTGGTTGTTTTGCACAAAACATCATCCTTTTCCATATTTATTCACAAGGAAACAAACACACCAGCACGCCTGCAGACACAGAGAGAGAGAGAGAGAGAGAGAGAGAGAAGGAGGAAGGACAGCATTAACCACCTCCTCAACAGTCTTGCCTGTGATCTCAGAAGGTAACTTTGGTCTAGTAGATATGGCAGTGCTCACACTCGCACTTGTCCTACAGAATAATCCACAACATTAGGTGCATACATATGTACATACACATGAACTCCAAAGGATCTGTATGTTTAAAAATGCCATAAAAAAAGGGAATAGGATTTGAGGTTTTTCACACAACATAACAGACATATTAGATACTAGCAACTGTTGGCAACAAATTAGCCACCATGACAAAGTATACAAACCCACTACTGGAAGCCGTGGCAAGAGGCAATGACGGCTGAGCTGCAGTAGCAATGGATACGGTGGTTGTTGCAACTGCAGAAGTTGAAGCAGGGGCACCTGCATACATAGCGTCATTCAAACTTGAATAAATACTATTTGAGTAGGCACATAACAATGCAGAACGGAAGTAAGAGCTTGCTAAAGAGAGGCAGAATCGGAAAAAAAAAAAGGATACATAGAAATCCATGGACAACACAGTCGTCTAATTTCCTCATTCCTGAACAACGAGCAATCCCAAAAGCATGAAGAACTCACTAAAAACAGGGGCAGCAGTGGTCGATTGACGTTGCGTTGTTGAAATAGGTGTTGATGCCTTGGTTGACAACGAAAAGCCCGTAAATGAGCCAGCGCTCCCCGAGACAGAAGCTGTGCTGGATGCTCCAAAACCAGTAAAAGAACCAATAACAGTAGATGAAGCAGATGTGCTAGCAGTAGCCGCAGAAGACGAAGAGCTCACATTAAAAGCAGGAAAACTGAAGGCAGGCGCTGAAGCTGTAGAAGTTGAAGAAGTCGTCACAGTGCCAGTAGCTGGAGTCGAAGCACTAGTGGCTGTGATAGTAGAAAACACTGGCGATGTGGGCCTCGCTGCAAAAGTGCTGGAGGCATCGGGGCCAGATGAAGAAGCCGCATTGTTAAAAGCAAAAGGTTTGGAAGGGACAGCAGAAGGGGGTGCCCCAAATGAGATCCCTGAGGTGCTTGCAGAGGAAGATTGTGATAGAGGAGGAGCGATTGTGGACGGCACAGTGGCTGACGTTGAGCTTGTGGCTCTTTTTGAGAAAGAAAATCCCGAAGACGAAGCGGAAAAAGGCGAGATAGAGCTTGAAATTGAAGTTGAGCTCGAAGAAAACAAGTTAGGTAAGGTAGTTGTAGCCGAAGCAATTAAAGCAGCACCAGATGAACCAGATAATAGAGGCCCAGAAGTCGGAGTGGATACAGATGTCCCAAACGGGGACGGACCTGAACTTGCAGCGGATGAGGGTGTGCCAAACAGGGGGGTCCCAGAGCTAGCCACGGACAAGGATGGAGTAGTACTCGCTGCGGATGAGCTTGTGGGAAACAGAAGAGAAGAAGAACTTGATGCTGTCGTTGACGAAATAGGAAATGGCGAGCTTGTTGCAGATGAACCTGTTGTTCCAAACAATGACGTAGCAGTCCCACCCCCAGTAAATAACGGTGAACTGGACGAAGCGTAACTGGCTGCCGCCAACGACGTCGTACTGAACACAGGCGAAGCCGAGCTCACCGCAGAGGACGACGCTACGCCGGAAAGAGGCGAAGAGGCCGAAGCTGTCGCAGAAGACAGGGTCCCATATAAGGGAGCACCAGAACTCTGCGCCGGCTGCGAAATCGCTGCTCCGAACCACGACGAGCCGAACGGGGATGCGGAAGAACCCGATGTGAAGCCAAATGGGGATGGTCCGGAACTGGAAGCTGTGGCAGTTGAGCCAAAAGACAAGGAAAAGGAAGGGCCAGACGAAGCGGAGGAGGAGGAGACAGCGAGGGCTCCAAAGCCGATGGAGGAGGCCGAGGAGGAGGAGGAGCTAGGGTTAGGGTTTGAAGCGGTGTTGAAGTTGGTTGTGAAAGAGGAGGATGTGGAGCTAGGAGCTGCAGAGGAAGTAGAGAAAGAGGAGGATCCGAATGGCGATGAGGGTGACGCGAATGAGAGTCCGGTACTCGCGGACTGAGAAGACAACGACGCGGAGAAGGAGAAGGACGCGCTTGACATTGTTATGCTATGCGGCTCTCTTTCTGGAATTTCTGGCTTCGGGTTTTGAGGTTTTGGGGGGGGGGGGGGGGGGGGGGGGGGGGGGGGGGCGCTTTGATGGCTGGTGTTTTTGAGTTTCAGAAATGCAAGAGACGAGGTTGGTGGCTTTCTGAAAAGTTTTGGGCTGAAAAGAAATTCGGCCCAACAAGTTTAAGGTCTCTTGGGCCGGAAGGCCTGTTGAATTTCATAAATACGGTAAGGATTATACATTCTTGAATTTATATTTGAATTTTAATAATTTTGTTCTCTTTTACCGCTGCCTTAAAAAAAAACAAGGTCATGACGGTCGAACAAAAAAAAAAAAAAGGGAGAATATTTCACATGCGGCTTAAATTTAGTATTAAGGACGACTTTAAGAAAATTATCATGTGATAGAACTCATATACAATGATAAATGTTTTAATAAAAAACATTTCACAATTTTAATAATAAATGTGTAAATGAATTTATGAATTTGTTATTAATCTAATTAAATACAGTAATTTTTACAGGAAAAAGTTGAAAAACAAGAATGACTATCAAAAACTAAAGTGATGTTGTGATAATATCTGACGCGTGGAGCCTGCGCCTGACAATACGTTACGTTGAAAACTTAAGAACACGAGAGTTAAAAGAGGACTCGAGGATGTAAAATTGTGGAATTCAAGTTTGCGCTATCTGGATGTGTCGTGCGACAAAATGTTCTAAATTTCTCGTCAACTCACAGGCACCAGTAAAAGAACGAGAAATTCATTACAAAAGTGAAAGGCGTGGGCCCTAGTAAAAAATTGTACGGTGTCGTTCTAACCGTCGTCATTGGCCCAAAAGCCATGAAACCCAAGGGGGAAATTTAAATGCTTTGGGACCTCCAATCTTGCTACGAGTGCATCAGCATCTCCAATTCTCTTGGCATTCAAAATAACGAGGTAGCACGTTTGAATCGCAACTGCATACTGCAAAAGGCCACAAATTATGTCCTTTTTTTTTTTGTTTTTTTTCCTTCTTCTTCTCAATAGTAACTTATTAACTAGATTAGATTTCCGTTTGCCAACAGAGCAAAACTGTTTGAGGAAGTTCGAGAGTTCAAACTTGCTTTTCTCAAATTCCCAAAAAATACGTGTTTTAATTCCAAGTACCCCAACCACCAAAAAAAAAAAAAAACACCCGGTGACATATATAATGGACAAAATTAAAGTGCAACGGCAGTAAAGCACTCGTGCATGAAAATTTCTTTAATTTCTCGTCGATGAAATTATGTTGATTAAACATAATTTTTGCTCACCTCAACTACAAGAATGTATCCGTCATCTTCGTCACCTCCTTTTGGAACAAATGAAGGCTCCCCAATAAATCTCCGAGCACCAACGGACCATGCATGCATCGACTGGTATCGTAAATTAAGCTTCACCACCGTGTCGAATGGAAAATGAGGCAATGCTCGACGAGACCCCGAAGAAGCCGATGCATAGATGTATTCATTTTTCCTGCCAGAAAATGTTGGATTTATGATTGGAAAATCTGTTGACTTGCTCCACTCCTTCATGGGCTCCACGCTACACCTTTGGCATCTTCCATCGGCATCCAACTTGATAGATACCTATATCAATTATATACAAGCAAATCGCAATCCAAGCTTTGCAGATTAATATAAACAAGAATCTATATTAACAGAAACGTAACGCGCGAAGTAACTTATTTTTACTTTTGAAAGTAATCGAATGAGTGCAGTCTTTTCTTTGTTTTTATTAGAAATTGCTTATGCACAAATCAATCAAGATGGAAAACTATCCCTGATTATAGCAAGCTAGCAAATTTATTTTTACCTGAACAATATGAGGCAGTAACTCACTTTGGGTTTCTCCTACATTCATGGCAGACGGGTCCAGCTTACCACTTCGCCAATTGTATCCTGTGCAGTAACAAAAGATATGCCAACTTTATGTTGAAAGTTCTAAAATTCTTTGAAAGCTATACTCTTTTTTATTTGGTACGTTCAAATTATACTTCAAAAACTCCAGTGATCTCCTAAACTCGACTGGATCATGGATGATACATTCTCAAATTACCGACCAAATAGTCGTTGGAAATTGAACCACTGATAAGAGCAGCCGATGGCTTGTACTAGGATCTCCAAATTTCCCTTGTCATCCACGGATTCAAAAGCATTGCCGACATGCAGCAGCCACTTTTGTGAAGGTGCTTCCAGAGGCACTACTCTCCAATCTGTATGGCCGTGAGATTTGTCGGGAAACCGAGGAAGCAAATACATGGGTGAGGTTGACTTGCTTGGATTTACCGACAATGCTGATACCATGGGCGAAAACCCACTAACGGCCTTCATTGATCCTACAGTTAAATGTGAGCATTAGTGTAGCTCTCCTAGCCAAATTAACTGAGTTGAGTCCCGATTGAGCCAATTAACTGAAAAAGTTAAAATTTTACTATGCTGAGGTACACCTGAAAAGTGTTACAATATATATATATATATATCATCAAGATGATTAAATAATTATTTTAATGCAAAATTATTTAAAATTTAATATCATTCAATAATTTAAGTATTTTCAACTTATGAATAATATAAATTATTGTGTTAGATTTTTTATTACTATTAAATTTAAATTTTAAAGTGAAGATAAAGTCATTTAAAAAATATAAAATAATAAAATTTTATTAGAATTTAAATATATTTGAATTTATTATGTTGATTTTGTAAACCTCAACCCAAATAAGACCCACAAAATTGGCACTCTACATACTTTTAGAGCATACTTGAATTCATATAGAATAGCACTACTCAACTAACTTGTCTAATTAATAAATTACAATCATTGAATTAAAATTAATGGATGAGATTGACCCAATATGATAGGTCATGCTATATAAGATGGTCATGTGGCAAACCACTTGAAAGGAAAATATGTAAGATGATCGTGGTGCTTTTTTTTTTTTTTTTTTTGGGTTAGCCCCACACAACAACATAGAAATAATAATTCCTTCTTAATTATATATCGCATGACAATATGACATAGCACTAAAACACTTTAATCACTAAGCTACTTGACAGCCGCACACAATCAGGTTTTATGTATAATACACGCGCACACTTGGATGATAAATGGAAGTCATAAATAAGTACCTATAACATCAAGCTTAATGCGGTTGGCAAACAATATGTAATGAGTATCTGTAAATGCCCAATCATGGATAATCAAATGATCAGGGACAATGAACTCTCGTCTCTGCAATAGCTTGAAACTTGGATCGAATTCTGAGGAAGAAAATTCAACAAATCGCTCGTCATGTAAAATAGAAAAAGAAAATGGAAAAAGAAAAGGAATATTTAAGCATGTATATTTACCATAGAAAGTGAAATTACTGCGTGGCAACAGCATGTCCTCTGCGTTGCATGACACGATAAGAAGCCTATTCCGCTTAGCATCGAGCTTATAATGAGACAGTAATCTTTTTGGAGGCATTTTGAACACTCCTAATGAAAAGAGGAAACAACAATATATACATTAACAAAGTGGTCTTTCTTTGCTTTTACTTTTTTTGGGGGGGGGGGGGAGGGGAGGGGATAAGTCAGTTGCATTAATTAAAAAAGTAGCTACAAGAGGACTTCAATGAGGCAATGAGACACCGATAGAGACACAATCCAACTAGTAACAAAAGAGAACAATAACAAAGCAAGGCCTACATGCCTCAGGCGGTCGAACCAACGACACCGACGACAAATAGCAATACAAGCCCAGCAAAAGCTAGAAAATTCAAACTAACAACCACACAGAGCTCCTTAGCAAATACAATTGAAGAACCATTGACGATGTAGTTTCAGAGTTAAAAGTTGGAGTTAAACCTCATCAAATAACCAAAAATTTCAATTGAAATATACACATACCACTTAGAATTGGTTTCAACAAGCCAGCAACTACGTCCAATGGATCACCCTTGCCCCTTGAAGTGTCCATCAAAGGATCACATCCATTGATCATATCAAACCTCGAAATCGTATCCAACGTCCCTGGTTCGATCTCATATGGATTCCCCCCTTCCCACAAGCACAGTAGCCTCCCACCCCACCTCAGTACACTAGTATTAGCCACATTTTTCATCACCTTGACGTTCCCAAGTTTTTGACCCTCCTTTAACACCGAAAATGGACCCCGATGAGTAAACTGCCACGTGTCCGTCGCGGGATCGTACTCCTGAACTTGAGCCTCGGTTTTTACATACTTAGCCATGAACTTGACCTCTCTAGTTAATCCATCAAATCTAAATGACCTGAGGTAGCCATGCCCGTCTAAAGGGTGCACCGTAGAGCCATGATCATCGGCAAAGATGCCAGGACCGGTAAGATAATACGTGCCGGAAGGGAAATCGTCGGGGATTGAACCGTCTACGACTCGAAGCGTGACCGGTTCCACAGTTTCAGAGCGTTGCGACACAAATAAAAACTGATAGTCCCAAAATGCTGACACGGGGTCATCCGTGTTGTCTGAATTAGTTGCATAATTTGAGGAGACGTGATTATTTTCTGGGGCGGAGACGCTGATAACTCTTGCCACTTTCAATTTGGCCGGGAACGGAATCCGGTGCGGCGGAGCTACTAGCTTCGCCGGAGATGAAGAGATTGTCGTTGGAATCAAATGGCACTGTTTCGCCTGCATTCTAGCGAGGAGCAATTTTGGAAGCAAGTGAGGAGGCATTGCTTTACAAGGACACCATGAAGTTGATACATACGTCATATGTGTATTATGTTGCTTTCCCCCCCGGGGGGGGGGGTGGGGAAGGGTAATTACGTACATCGCTTATTTGTTTTTAATTACAGATATGCCAGTCCACCACACGGTTGTGTGCTCGTCGATCAATGTGCGCGCTGCGGTGCACTTTGGGTCCATCATGAAAGGTACAAAAAATTTGGACACCAAATGGCAGACATATTGTCTCATTTCGCCTTATTTTTTTTCCCTCTGCAACAACCCAAATGCACTAGATATTTATTAATTTATTATTATTATTATTATTATTATTATTATAGTTTTACTTGAGGGGCTTAAAATGGGAGCCATAATAATGAGCTGCAAGTTGCTTGGGTCGAGGGGGGCACAGCATTAGGATGTGCTCAGCTATTGGCCGAAAGCTACTACTAATAATCCTTATATATTAATCCTTCCTCGCTGTAGTTTTAGCACTTTCTCCACTAAATGCATTTTACCAGCAAAGACAATGGGACAAAATAATGATTAAGAGTTTGATACCCAGATGGGTTGGTGGAATGATACTGCAAACATAATGGCAAAGTGGGTCACAATTCCTGCTTACGTCCGGCCTCGCCAATTGTAGGAATCTGATAATCGCATCTCCTGACGCGAAGCCTATTTGGACGGTTAGGTCCCAATCGATTCAAAAGATTTCGAAAAAATCCCCCCACACACACACCCCCAATTTGCTAAATAAGCCTTGAAAATATATGTAACTAGATGATTATCATGATTAATATTTTCTATCGAAATTTTCTTGCATAGGTACTTTTTCAATGGGTTGATGCCTCCAAAGTCAAATACTTTTTTTTGTTAGTTTTTTCATATACTAAAATTAAATATTGAATATCAAGTATTCTATTATAACCAGTAGATTAATACCCATAAATTACTCTTTTAGTTTTCTATCCAAATGGAATGTAACTGTATTTTCATCAAAAAACTATGCATTGACAAATCAATATACCCAAATTATGCATTCAAATATCTCAAAGCTTAGGACTTCTAGAAGCATCCAGAATTGGTTACCTGTTTCACATGCTAAAAGCTTATCGTAAGGATGATGTGGAGTTGCCTGTTATGACTGACAAAAGGCATATCCAACGGACCCACGACTTCAAGCCCAGCCCGCTCGGTGCCCTCTGTGCAAGACTCACATACTGTTGGCGCTACTCTAAGGAGTTGCTCTCTGCCGTCGGTGCCTCCAACAATTTGAAGGTAAAAATGTTGGGAAAGTATTGCTTAGCAAGCTTGTTAAAATTGAAATTTCAATTAAGATCGATTTCTTATATTAATGATTGGACTGTAGAATCCGGTTATGTAATTATAAAATTATGATAAAAATAAAAAAAATTACTAATATTAAAAAATATAATTTATAATTATATATATATATATTATATATATATATATATATATATATACTCAATAATGATAAAAAATACTTTTTTTTCTGAATGTGAAAAAAATAATAACTCTTTTTTTATAAATTTTAAAAATTAATTTTTATAAGTAAAAAATATTTTTTTATTTAATTACTTATTTGATCATATTTAAATTTAAATTTATTATTATTATTATTATTAAGCATTAGTTGTAAAAATTCAAGCATTGACTGTTTTGGTCATCAAATGTTAAAATAAAGTACAAGATTTTATCCAACAAATAAAGCAACATAAGTAACATTAAGAATTTAATGTGCTATGTGATTATCGTGCATTGCATATTGTAGTAAAAATAAAAATAAATGTTTATTTTAAAAAATATGAAAATATAAAATATTAAAATTCTACTTATACTACGATATAGTTAAGATTTTATTAAAATTTTTTCTTAAAAAATTATTTTTATTTTTATTTTAATTTTATTTATAATTATAAAGCTATAAGATCTTATAATTTATATCCAAAATTTAACAACTTTGTTATTTAGTGTTTTTTTTTTATCTTTTTTAGCTCTTTGATTTTAATTTGATATTATTATAAAGTATATATTTGAAAAATTTTATATTTATAAAAAATAGTACACACCCATCTCTTAAATTTAAATTTAAAATTTAAAATTTTAATTTTATTAATATTATTATTTATGAATAAAACATTATCATATAATAATGTAAAAAATACAAAACAATAATAAAATATTGTTTATATTTAATTTTATTTATTTGTAAAATTTAAGTAGGACATAATTAATTAATTATTATTTCTTTTTGCTAATACCTAGCTTTTTTTTCCTCTTACTAATATTGGGAAAATCAAGCGGTTGGGCTTCCAAATTTTGGGTGGAAAACCTAGAGAGGCTGAGAAATCGGGCTCATGTCGTATAGCGAAGTACATCCGTACATATTCTTTTCTGTTCCAGCAGCTGCCAAGTAAGCTCTATCCGGAAAAGGAAGGTTTAAGTTTGAACTGGTCAAGCTTGTTGCTCTAGGAAAAGAAAGAGGTGAAATTTAAAGGAAGAGACTCTGAGATTTTCTGACTACGGCGTACACATTTATTGAAATATTGGGTTGGTCTGACTAACTTGATTCTTTTTTTAATTGTTTATTTATAAAAAGATTATTTTATTAAGTTTCTACATTGTGACTAGCAAACATGTACCCCAAATAATTTTTTCCAAAGTGAAAAGGACTACCTGACTAGGCGTGCTCCCACTCCAGGGAAGGCGACAGCACTTGCAATGGGGAAGGCCTTTCCCAAGCAATTCATTCCCCAGGAATTCTTAGTGGAGGGCTACATACGTGACACCAAATGTGAAGACGTTTGTATTAAGGAGAAATTAGAGAGATTGTGTAAGTTTTTCAACTTTTGAAGCTGGGTACTTTCCCTTTTTTTTTTCTTTGTAATACATATTATTATTATATCTAGATAAAATGTTTTACGATTTCGAAAAGACGCGTAGCTGCATCAGCGTAGTCCTGACGCATTTACAGTTATATGCCCACGATGAATCCACGCAATTTCGGTTGAACTGCAGAAATTTCGTATTGCCGCTGCAGTTACTCTGAATTTCCCTCCTTTGCTAGGTAAAACTACTATTGTCAAGACAAGGTACACAGTGATGTCCTAGGCAAATACCCTGAACTTGCAACAGAGGGATCCCCTACAATCAAGCAAAGGCTTGAAATAACGAACCCGGGGTCCTTGAGATGGCCAAAGAAGCAAGCATTGCATGCATCAAGGAATGGGGAAGGCCAGCTGAAGATATCAGCCATGTTGTCTATGTTTCTTCCAGTGAGATATGCCTGCCTGGTGGAGATCTATAGCCTGCTAGTCATCTTGGTTTGAGGAATGACGTTGGCCGAGTAATGCTTTGCTTTCTAGGCTGTCATGGTGGTGTCACTGGCGCCAAGGACATAGCCGAAAACAATCCGGGAAGCCGTGTTTTTTCAACTACTTCTGAAACTACCATACTTGGTTTCTGGCCGCCAAACGAGGCACGCCCTTATGACCCTGCTGGCGCTGCACTCTTTTTGGTGATGGAGCGGCAGCCGCAATCACTGGGGGCAATCCTGTCACGGGCAAAGAGTCTCCATTCATGGAACTGAATTATGCGGTTCAATAATTCTTGCCAGGCACACAAAATGTTATTCACGGACGCCTCTCTGAAGAGGGCATAAATTTCACACTTGGAAGGGATCTTCCTAGGAAGATAGAAGATAATCTGCAAGAAACTTACGTCAAAGGCAGGATTGACTGAGTTTGATGACTAGCTGTCCATCCCGGTGGACCGGCAAAACTTAAACGGTTAGAAAGCATTTTGAAATTGAATACCGAGAAACTAGAATGCAGCAGGAGAGCTCCGATGGACCATGGAAATGTTAGCAGCAATATCATACTCTATGTCATGGAATGTATGAGGGAAGCGTTGAAGAGAGGGTGGAGAAGAGGAGCCATGGGGACTTGGCTTAGCATTTGGGCCTGGAATTACTTTTGAAGGCATCCCTTCGAAGCTTATAAAACACGTCCTGCAGCCTGCTGTTGGCATTGAG
>JAFFZT010000099.1:0-43084 GCA_019804595.1 Bruguiera parviflora | reverse complement strand
AGAAGCGCGTGGACACACGCTCCCTCGAACCTACAAGACCTACAAGATCTGCCGACCAGTCGAAATTCAACGGATCATTATTCCGTGCGTGGAAAGCAGAATGCAAGATTCCGGCGGAATGGATAGGAGACTGCGCCACACCGTCCTTCTGGCAGCGCGTGGAATAGATACGGCAATCTTTTTATTTTGTTTTACTTGTCTGTTGGATAAAGTAAGAGAGGGAGAAACGAAGCTGAGGCTCAGTTCTGACTCCTGAGAGAAGAGCCATGATGATGGGGGCTCAGTTCTAATCAAGATCACTTTGAATCCACTTTGGATTGGATGGGATTGGCCCTACAGTATTCACTTCCTCAGCATTTCTCTGATTCTCTCTCTCTCTCTCTCTTTTATTTTAAGTTATTGGAATAAAATACCTAATTTCGCTTAAATATTATTATAATTATTAATTTAATATTTTTAATTTTTTGATAACATGTACCCGTATTTAAAATATTTAACTTTTAATAAAAAAAAATATAATAGATACATTAATCATTATAATTATTATTTATATTTAAATCTTCGTACAGAATGTTAACTATTTTGGTAAATTTAAATGAAATTTTTTATATTTAATTTTTTATATTAATAAAAATAAAATTTTATTATTATAGGTCTAAATATTTATATTGATTTTTTATTTAAATAAATTATAATATAATAATAATAATTTAAATTTAAATTAATATAAAAAAATATTAAATTATCAATCATACTATTATTGAGTAGTAGGATGTTCGGGATGTTGCAGCCTTATATTGTGACTCGTATCCTCATTTGAGCACGGTCTACTTTCCTTTTCCCACGACAAGCAAGTAGAGCCGTAGCTCTAGCTACAAGCCATAAACGGAGAGTCGCCGAGGAGAGAGACAGGTAGATCTAATTACGGAGAAGATAAGAATGGAAAGTGGCGGCGATGTGTTCAATGGCTGCAACAATCCTAATTATGGAGAGTTACGCGGCGGCAATGCCAACCCTGCTAGGGATTTATGGCAGCTTAGCGGTTCAAGATTCGATTTGGGTAATGATAACGGTAACAGCAACACGTTTTGTAGCTCCATGCAACCAGAAGCCAGCACTTCCCAGGCTCTCATGTTTGCTCATTACAGTAGCTGCCTGTATCAGCGGCATTCCCTCTACGCCGGCGATGGGTCCCATTTCCATCCGGACCCGCACCTAATGTGCTTGAAGCTGGGTAAGCGGCATTATTTCGAGGATAGTTCTAACCCGGCAGATGGCGCCCAAGCCGTGGCTGGGCTCTCCATTGGCAAAAGAGGGAAAGCGTATGATGTCGTCGATCCGGGTCACGTCCGGCTGGTAATGATGCCCTCCACATCGGCGGCCGTGCCCAGGTGTCAGGTAGAAGGATGCAACGTGCCATTGACCGACGCCAAGGATTATCACAAGAGGCATAAAGTTTGTGAAATTCACTCCAAGGCTCCCAAGGCAATGGTTCTAGGGTTGGAGCAGCGCTTCTGTCAGCAGTGTAGCAGGTAACGTAAAAAAAAAAAAAAACCAAAAAAAAAAAAAGAAAGAAAAAGTCAAAATCCTCTTCCAAAACGTAGTCGTTTTATTAAAATCTGTCCTTCCTGGTTTGATGGTTGGATTGGTAAAATGGGTATATATGTAGGTTTCACGTGGTGTCAGAGTTTGATGATTCGAAGAGGAGTTGTAGAAGGAGACTGGCAGGGCACAACGAGAGAAGAAGAAAGAGCTCCCAAGATTCATTTTCCAGGAACGCCCCTCAGGGTAAATATTAGATAAACTTGTCATTCCATTTTTAAGTTTCCATAAATTGCTTCGAAACATAAAAATAACCATGGTAATGACAACGATAACAATAATAAAAGGGCACGGATATCAGATGAAGTAAATTTTGGAATTAGGTATGGAAGAAAATAGTGGAGTGCTTCTTTCGTGGCGTATTCTCGGAGTAAATTCCTTGGATTACATGGGAAGGGTAAAAAAAAAAAATCTAATTATATAAAAGGAAATAGGAATTTCGAGCTGGTAAATATATAATTAAAGAGACTACTTGAAAATTAATGTCCAAGTGAGACATTTGCAGGCGAAACAAGCTGTGTAAGGAAGGGATTTTTTGGAACCTCAAACAGATAGAAAGGGAGAATGTGTACCGGTCGTTAACCGTCATCCCACCCACTCAATGTAATACTTGTATTCTTAGCTCCTGTTCACTCACAAGGCACATCCCAAACACCTGTATCTTACTGCTAATATGATCATCTTGAAAAAGTGTTACTTTGGTTTAGGCATACTTTTTGTGAGTGATTATGATGAAATCAAATCAATAGTTGTGTGCCCATGTGATTGGATCAGGCATTATCTTATTACATTTCGTAAGTACAAACTACAAACTAGACGGTCAATTGTTTTAACTTAATGCCTCTCAAACATCACTGCGGACAAGTACTTGGTACTCAGCCATCTGAAATACATGGTACCCGGCACCTCTAAAATGCAAAAGGAAAGTGGGACTTGCATCATGTTCGTAGGAGATCCACTAATTCAATGTTTCAGAAGGTGAATCTTATTGGCATGGAGGGGTAACTGTCCGAATATTATACAAGTTATAAACTGGTTCTCTATGAATAAACATGTGACGAGTGTATCTCGAAGGTTTGTGCTTAGTGCTGTTGCTCCTCCTATGATCTACCTAATTCCCATATCGATGAATGTACCTTTCCATGATGCCTTATCTAAAGGTAATCTTTTCGCTCTCAATAGTTCGGTTTGGAACTCCTAAGTTTTTCTCCTGTAAGTTCAACATTGGTAAATGTGATTTCCATTGCCCATCAGCATGCCATATACCGATTATTGCAGCACTACCATAATGCCCCTATATGCATTGTCCTAGCATGCCAAAATTTTATATGTGATGGGACTGAGGTTTAGCCGCGTGAAAGTGCATGTGTGACACAAAAAGGTCTCATGCCGTAGTCCTACTTCATCCATTGAAAACAAAGAAATTTCAACATGGTTTTTCCTGATTTCAACATACAAGCACAGCCCTTGACATCAGTAATCAATAAACGTATTTCATATGTGGAATATGTTGAATTAAGTCACTTGATCAAAAATAGATAACCCGTCACATTGATGGAATGTTGTTCCTCAGCTAGGCGATAGTACACAGCTCTACCAATTAAGTACTATGAAAGCAGCATCAACTTTAAACAGTTAATCCACAACAAGCTGAATTATAGCTCATTTTGTTTTCCCATGCGCAGATATTTTTATAATAGCCAAGACTTTACAGTTTATAGTCACAAGAAAAACTGTACTTTGTTCTTTGGCTCATGGTTGCACAATTTCCACTTTTGATATTGCCAACAGGGCGTGCTCTCTCTCTTCTGTCATCCAAGGCCAATTCTTGGGTTTCTCCGTCTGACATCTCCTCTCGATCAAGAGCTGCACTACGCGAATTGATCGCAGAACACCGAGCAGCCATCTTCACTAGACAGCTAATCCTTGAACGACATTTGCATCACCATGCAGTGGAAGACCTTGGTGTGTCCCAACCTGACACCAACTATTTGCCATCCGACCACAATCAAATGTTGGCCGGAGCATACAGTTGGGACCAGTGCCATGATGCTGGCAGACATGTGACATTGAACCTGATGCAGGCTTCAGGTTCAGCATTTGGATTATTGGCTGTCAAAGGGAAAAACAAAGAGGAGTGTTCCGAATTATGGAACCACTTGGAAGGTGCCCATGCGGGTTGAATATTTTACTTTAGCCCTTCATTGTTCGGTTTCATTGACTGATTTCTAGCATGATGAGGATTTAGCTGTTCCTAGACTTCTATGACAATGGATCAATGAGACGATTTTGCTGTATAATCTTTTCCACGGTTGTATCGGCACATTTCTGTTTTACGCATTCCGGTACTCATGTACAATAATCATTCTAATTTGATTCGGTCAATTAAAATTATGTATAAATTGATTTCATTGAATTTGACAAAAACGAATGAAGATATTGGGCAAATGAACACTTAATAACTCTAGTATCTGTTCTAAGTGAGAAAAAATACTAGAATACCAAACTGATTTTTTTCAGAGCTTCTGAATCTTTAGAATAGCATACTGCTTGGTGTTGTATACGTATTAACAGGGATTCTAATTTGATTATGGATAATTTATGCCAGTAATAAATTATTAAGTGAATTAATCTTATTTGTTTTTTTTTTCTTTTTTTTTCCTTCGGGCTACCCATTCTCTCCATTAGTAATTGTAACCTTGCTTTTATCTTTCAATAAAATCTGACCCTGACTTAAAATAAAATAAAATAAAAAGAATTGATTTGATTGATAAATGCATTCGGATGAATCACTCAATTCCTGAATTTGAGACATCACAAAACATGTTCCGGATGTCCGGAGAATGCGAGTGACACGAGGCAAAGCCGCCCAAACCACAAGCTCGAGTAGTGGTCCATTTTCTTAGTTGAAAGTGCATGCCCGCACTTTCAAAGTCGAGAAAGTGTCCTTCGAACTATAAATAGCATTACTCTTGGGGACAGCTCAGTGATAGTCATGAGTAGTTGTTTTCAGGCTCCGAAATTTCTTGGTGCATAATTAATACCGAGGAAATTTGGAAAAGGTTAAGTGGGCGTGTATATGGGCAAGCTGAACCATTTTTTCTTTTTCTTCCCTCTGTAAATAAACAAGATGCGTTTTATTCAGAACAAAATATATTATACTTTTTTTTGAAATACTGAATTGCCTAAAAAAAAAAAAATGTATTGTGTTTTCTTAATTGCAGAAGAAAAAAAATTACCGTGGTGGACACCCGCATGCATACCGTCTTCACTACCCATGTACCTCCGTAGTAGCGGTGCTCTGAAAATTTATGCCCTTTAGTTTGAAACTCGCAAATTTTACTGTGTTGTTAATATTACGACATTTTAGCTCGAGTTTCTTTTCCCTGATCCAATTGCCCAAAAGAACTGGGGTCTGGATTTTGAGCCTTTTAGGCACTGTTAAATTGCCTCTTACCCCGTCTCGTGCATGTACAGTGCAATTCGCTTGTTGAAGTAGGAACGCTATTTTACCCTTCTAATGGATCGGTGGGTGAAGATATTTCACTTTTTAATTTTTTTTTTTTTATAATCATAATCCCACATTTATTTCGAGAGAATTATTTATAGGCATCGGCAAATTTCATCACCGTCTCAAGTCTCCACTAAGTTATTTCGTTTTAGAGCGCGGGTAGATGATGAACGGGAAAAAAGATGTCGTTCAGACGCATTGACATCGGTAATATTAAAAAATTAATTTTTTTAATGAAGAAATTAAATTTCTCCCTAAAAATCATCTCTTGTACAACAAAACAAAATTAATTGAATTGAATGTTCAGCAAATTCAATAAACTGTACGACAGATTCCCACTGAATTTTCGAACAACTTCTTACATATTTTATCGAATTTATTGCACATTTAATCATTCTTATTGAACATCTAATATATATATATATATATATATATATATATAATTTTTCAGAAAACTTGAATCTATTTAAAAAAAAAAAAAGAAAATAGTTCTTGAACGCAATCGACGTGATGCTAGACGATATAAAGGGTCTGACATTTTTCTCGGCTGTCTACCTTTGTCTTTTATTCAACTCCGTGGCCGGAAAGGGCCCACGGGCCACCGCCGAGAACCAGAAAGACAAATTCACTCGAGCTCCAGATCACGTGCAATGCACGTGAACCTGGAAATACGTATCACTCAAAAAAATCAATCGTGGGCTCCACGCATGACCCCACCAGTTAACCTAAAGAAAGAAAGCCTCCACGTGCAAGGCTTTGAAAAGTATCCTCCATGAGTACAGTGACAGTGGGGAGTGAGTAGTCGCATTCAAGGAGTATGGGCTCCGCAAAGTTTATGATGATCAGAGTTGGGGCCCATCCCATTTAATGAAAGATGAAATTAGATGGAGCGTGTGGGGACCCGTAAAACTGAGGATTGCGGGGAGCCAAGGCAGACCGCTGCATCTTTTTTTTCACTAAATAAAAAGGGCTTTCGTTGAGTATGTTAGTCATTTTATAAGTGAGATAAAATTGAAATTATTTCTTAATTTTTATTAAAAATTTTATCATTAGATTATTACTAAATTTTAGTTTTTTTTATATATCTTTAATTTTTATATTAGAAAATCTAAAATTTAACACATTTTATATAAATTACATTTTGTATTTAAAAGTAAATAAGAGTAAAATAATTCAAAGTTAAATAATATGAATAAAAAAATATTAAATTATTAATAAAACTATCACCTCAAATAACTCAATCTCTGCACTTGTTCCATGGGGCAGATACCCCGAGTTTGTCCATATCACCAATTAAGTTAATTGCGAGTGATTTCGGGATTGCGTCTCAATAGTAATTTGCTTTTTTAACGACCCCTGTTTTGGTCATTGGATTGAGACGTTAACTAATTAACTTTAAAATTGCAGATCACAGGGCCAATAATCAATGATAGTTGGTCCAAGAAAGTTGCGAAGAGGCAACTATAAAAAAAAATAATAATAATTAATTAATTAATTAATGTATTTCTATGAATATAGCTGCAAGTAAAGACAAAAAATATATCATTAAAATGATAAAATATAACTCGCTGGAATTCTAATTGTTGGCGGAATTCCATACAAGGAAATTGGCTGCCCTTAAGTAAAATGGCAGGGGACCCGCCGGGGGAGGAGCCGGTACACAGAATTAGAGGCCGAAGGTAAAGGACAGTGACCTTTCTCCGGATTTTGGCATCTACAATCCGTGCTACTGCATCTCATTGTGTGATTTCAGTGAAATATCAAATTCACGATTGAGAGATTGAGAACTTCTACCCAATTATACACGTTAAATCCGATTTCCCTTAAAAAAAAAAAAAAAGAGGAGATCATATCAAGAAATTAACAAACGGAAAGAAAGAACAAACTGATCGTGGAAGGAAACTTCCTAAAGTTTGATCTGACGGACGGTGTCTCAATTTGTTGGTACAAGCAAGACCCATGCATTTTCGCACCACTACAACAGGCAATAATTAACAACCATTTAGCTGGAGCATTTATGTGAATTTTCATTCAGTTTGTGATTTAACAATGACATATAGAATTTGTATCATAAACAACAAAAGGTTTTTAATCAAATATTTGCGAGATTGTTTGGGGGAGGTTCGGCTCAAACACCATTTTCCTTAAAGAAAATAGGGGAAAAAAAAATTCACCCCTCAAAGTAGATTTATGAAATTAAAATTTGAAGAAATTATCTTTCGGATGAAAATATGAACACGGAGGCGGGGGGGAGGGGACCCCACTAATAAATTTCGTCGGCGGTTCAAGGACGCTTCCAAATTATTAAAAAAGCAACCTTGCCGACCATATCAACAAAAGTGATCTTCTTCTTCTTCTGTTTCTTTTTTTTCCGAAACACAAGTGATTTTTTAATGAACCCCTTCGATCGTAATCAATTGCACGTAGGAATCATTGTAATAAAACGAGCACAAAAAGTTTTCATTTCGTAACTTTTGTCTACCGTGCAATGATATCAGTGTGACAAGTCAATTCGAGTCAAATCAAAACCCAGAGTGTGTAAACTAAATATGAGAATGAGAGAAAAGAAACCGAACTGTATTTAAAAAGGATTGATGCTAGCATTACATAATTGGTATGTCAAGACAGTTTGAATTTGTTCTATACTATATGTCACATGGTGGTGACTAGTGGGGAGTTAAATGTTTTGCGCGTACTACCGAGATCCTACGAACAAATTTTTTATTAAACCCCCCCCCAAAATAATTAAAAAAAAACTGTCTCATGGTAGTCTGGAGTTCAGTCTGTAACGAGTCCAGGTCGCATTATTAATGAGTATTGCAGGCTTAGGGATGGTCCCGTCGTGTATAGCGTATACTCTATTCGATATTTGATAACGAATAATTAATCTTAAGATGTATTGAACATTTGATCATCCCATGAAATCCTAGGCAAGAAAAACTAATTTAATGCGAAAATTTTAATTTAATCTATTTAAAAATTTAACTCAACTCATATTAATTAAGGAGTCAATAGTTTATAATACTTAAATTTTAAATTATTTAAATTTATAATTATTTAAAATATGTTTAATTTAAAATTCATGAGACGCGAAATATGCATTAATATGCTCAATGCTTAGGACGACTCGAAACTCAAAATAACTTAATCTGAAGTTTACCGCCCAATCCGGTCGTGATCTCCTGTATGAAATGGTGCAGGTTAATTGCCGAATACGTCCATTAGCATTTTCTTGTAGCTGAATGCCGAGCTTTGCGCCTGGTGATCCATGAGACAGCTTACTTCAATAATAAGACATAAAATAGGTACCGATTTTGCAGGTTGGATGAGACAGCTTGAACTTCTCTCTTAAATGTTCCTGAAAAGTTAAAATCGTGTAGTCATTGTTCGGTCTGTGGCTGCAATTTTCTTCTTTTCGGATCACGCGTTTTGGAGGAAAATTCCTGACCACGCAAAAGGAAAATAATGCAATGCCCGAAATGACAAGGACCCTGAACTCCCGTGCCCAACACGGCCGTATCGACTGAAACCAGGCAGACACACCCTACTGTAAAATTCCAATTTTCGCTTGCAATTAAGTTCCCGGCAGTAAACACTTTTCACCCTCGGAGATTCCTTGCGGTAAAAATGGTACACGTATCTAGAAAAGATCTTAATATATAAATGGATATTTTGCTTTTTCAGCAGAAATAGTGGCTATATAATATTAAAAGTTGCTACAAACTACAACATTTTCAATGTCACTGCACCAATTCTTCTCTCCGCCATAAAAAAAAAAAAAAAACCAGAGAAGGAAAAGAAAAAAGATAAAAGTTACTACACCAATTCATCGAGAGCAAGAAGTTTGGAAATATATACTAATAAATATCATTAATCTTGCTAAAATTTCCCTTTTGCCTGGGTGACTTTTTACCCACTGGAGAAAAACAGCGAGCCTGATGATGCAGAAGACGAAGCACTGCCTCGGTACGGTCTTTGCTTGAAATAATCTAGGGACATCCTCGGAGGTGATATTGCCACAGTCACTGACGAAGACGCATGAGCTGCGGAGTCCTGTGGGGACCCTGTAGATGTCGCCGGTTCATTTATATATATCAACATTACTAATGATATAACAGAACGGCCAATTATAATATAATGCCTGATTGACAAATGCGAAATGCGAGTTTCATGCGCAGCTTACTTGTGGGATTTTCTGAAGGAGAATCGCCGGGATTGTAGGATTGTGACTTTTGGTTCTCTTGATCGGCCTGGTGGGATTTTCGCCTGCGGCGATTGTGATCAGCCAATCTCCTGCGGCAACTGCGCTTTCCATTATCGAACTCTGGAAGAAGATGGAATCTGGATCACAATTGTTGTTTTCCAAGTTAGTCGACTATCTAAGATAATCCATTCACAGAAGCTCCGTGACTTCTTTCTTTATATGAAGCAAAACAGCAACACAAGGAATAAACTGGATGTACGTGTGGATTCGGACACAAATACTCTAAAGTACGGCAACCCAACACAACATTAGTCATTGTAACACACAAAGAAATTTGAAAAAAAAAAAAAAAAACCTAATATTAATCATTGGCAACAAAACATTAGTTCCTGGGCAGTCCGGTCGGTTGGTTTATATTTCAGATAAACAAGGCGAATGAAGTGATGCTTGCCATCAACTCTTACCAGTGATGGACAACGAAGGTTGCTCTTGTAATTTCACAGTTACGCTAAGCAAAATTAAGCTCTGAAAAAGGAAAATGAAATTGGAGTAAAAATATTCGGACGGAAATGCCCTCGGGATCAACCACAGTACGGGAAACCAATGATTGGCACCTCGACACAAGACCCAGGGGCATTTCTGGCATTCCATCACATCATCGTCATCGTTATTATTTTTATTATTATGGTACTATCATCTGTTGTAATTGCGATTAAGGGCCGCGAGGACAGAAATTAGGAAACGTGAACGAGGGACTGCAAATTGTTTTTTTTTTGGGGGGGGGGTTGGGGGTCAGAAGGGGGTTTTGGTAAATTGAAGAAACCTGCTACACTGCTGACAGAATCGCTGAGTCAACCCGGAGACGATGACAGCGGACGCCTTGGAGTGGAACTCGCAGACCTTGTGGCGCCTGTGGTAGTGCTTGGCGTGGGTGAGATCGGCATTGCATCCCTCTGCCTGACACCTAGGCACATTCGAAGATCCGACGTCCATGGGCCTGGACCGGTGGTAAATCCGGTTCACGAAATCATCCTCGGCAGAGGAGAAATATGTCCGGCCGCCCAAATTCAGCCCTATCCTGGCTGTGAAGTCCTCCTGGCGGGAGACTTCCTCCGTCTTCGGGACGAGGAAATAGGAGGCCGGCCCAGCATCGGCGGAGGGCACGGCTGGGTCGAGGGTGACCATGGATGGATGGGTGGCGGAGGGGTAGGAGCGATGGTCAAAAAGGGAGTTGACTTGGTGGTGGTGATGGGCGGTGATTGGATGGTGAGGGTGGAAAAGGCTAGCTGTTGGCGGCTGGGGAATTAGGTGGTCGTTGAAGGACTGGGTGGTGTAATTTTCGAACATCTGGCGGTTCTGGTCTTGTTCTTGGGCAGTGGGTTCGTCTCCCGAGAGAATTATTGTAGACGGGTTTCCCCATTCGTACTCCAACATTTCTGCAGCAGCAGCAGCGGTAGTATTAGTATAGTGATTGGTGGTGGACGAACTTCAATTTGAAGAAGCGTTTAGCTTTCCCAACCAACGTGTGAGTGAGTCTACAACAGCAACGACTGACGGCTTTGGACGACACTGGGCCGCCCGAACTTGAGCCACGGAACCGCTTTATCTGTAACCCATATAACCAAGAGTGAAAAGTGGCAAAGTGAGTGACAGACAAATGTGTCAGCTCTTTAATTGCAAGAGAGATAATTGAGGAAAGAAAAGCTGCTAGGCAAAGCTTCGATTTACCTTTTTTTTTTCTTTTTTTTGGTTGCTGTAAAACAGCTACTAGCTAGGAAAATAAATAGCTCTCGGGGACATGTCGGTGTTCAGGAGACTTTTTTTTGGGTTCTGGGGGATAGAGCTATTGGCTATGGCAGAATGGGACTCGGCGCGCAGCGCAGAGAAGATGGAGAAAGGATGCGAATTTCGAAAACCCCATTTAGGTTGCCATTTGGAGAGTTCAACTGTTGCTTTCTCCTCTTACATAAAGTCCCCACTACCCACTTTTTTCCACGCTCTAGGTTTTGATTGTTGATATGCTCCTGCCCACGTTTTCTTTCAGCTCTGTCCCTCCGTCTTGGCTGATGGAGAGGCCGGGTCTGGAATGAGAGCCATTGAGTTATGAGGCGGTTTGTTCAATGGCGATTGGTGGTGTGTACTGTGGGCGTAAATATCGAAACTACCATTCTACCCATGTGATGATTACATATATAGTCGTGGCAGAGGCCACTGCATATATGGTCGGCGTCTCCTACCACTGTTCTTCCTTTACAATACTCGCTTCCTGGTTTAAGCGGATGGGATGTATCGTTTCGTTTGTCACTTATATTCAAATTAAATTATTAAACAATATCTAATTTTAAACTCGCAACCCATTAATGGGAGAGTCAATCAGTTAAATATACATAAAAAGTTGCAGTTTGAATTGGTTGTGTTGATATTTTTGGGCAGTCTAGTCCTGAATTTATTGAGCATACAATCACAAAGAAGTACAATAATAATTATGCAAATGGAAAAATAAAATTAAATTAAAAATAGCACGTGCCAAATTAAAATCATAAAACTATAATATTATCCAATATCAATCATTTTGCATCTAAAACAATACGCATAAGTGAGAGTTCAATAATTTAAAATTTCAACTAAACCTTAATTAATTTTTTTTTTTCGGATCCGCATTCAATCTAATTGTTCAAAGGTTTGACAGATCTTAATTTGAGTTAGGACGTGCCTATGCGTTCATACATATAATCAAATTGGAGGTTTTCTCGCAATAATAAATATAAAAATGGTTTTTTTCTTTAACCATAAAGTTACTTAAATTCTTAATTTTAAATTTAAGATTTAATTGGTAATTGTTACAAATTATAATTATTTTTTTTTAACCCATGTTTTTCTTCTGCTCAGTGACAATGCATTGGGCTAAAAGACCTGGGTCCACTTTCTGTTTTGTAAAACCCCGGGCAAGGCCCCATTGAGTTTGATCAATTTGTAGATAAGGTTATTGTTCATGGCTATATCTATTATCGAGCCCTCGTTTTGTTTTGTTTTTTTTTTAATTTTAAATTCAATTTAATTCACGTCTCGAAGTCAAGGGGAAAAGCTTCGTTTATGTCTCTCGAGTCTCGAAAGCAGATAAAAGAAATAGAGCGCAATCCACGGTGCGAAGAGTTGATGGCCAGAAGACCAGGAAATTTTTTAATATCTAAAATAAATCTCAATCACAAGCTTCACGCAATTTTAATTTAAAACCTACAAGTTATAGTTTGAAAAGGAATGCACTTAAAGCATCATATGCAAGGCAATTGATTATACAGTTTTTTTTTTTTTTTAAATCGAAAACTTCATTGATTATGCAGTGGAATCCCATTAGAGCTACAGTTGCAATAGCACTTGGTTTACACGTCTTCTTGGACAGGATATAAACCAGTCTAACTAATGGATCATTAGTTAGTAATCAGTTAGTTTTCAGTGCAAATGATCTACCAAGAGTGACGAGTGCAGAGCCAAGAGGGTTTGAATCACGTGGAGGACTCGTGTTCTTTTGCAATATAATTATTAAATTTATTTTCTAAAACAAAATTTTAACGCGGACCTTTTTATTTCATCTCAGAATTTTTTTTTTTCTTTTCGAAATAGTCGGCGAATTTTTCATTCCTTTTTATATCTAGAAAGTAAGATTTATCATCTGAAAAATTAATATCATGGAAAAAAAAAAGTTCCCATGAAACATGCATAAGAAACCATCTGTGTTTTTAGTTTTTTGTTTGTTTGTTTGTTTTTTTTTTTTTTTTTGGTTTTTCCCTCGGGAAAGGCACAAAAAATGGCACAGCTTGGTCGTCGATGGTCATTAGCATCGGCTGTACTGTAAATGATGGGGGAGAAAGGGTATACCAGTAAAATAGGAAGAAGACAACGAAAAAGGAGACACTGCATCTCCCCCCAACGTACGATGTATTATTAGTGTTGGCTATGCTTGCCACTAGTTTGTTTCTATCGGGCCAGTTGTTCTTATGTTCGCACGCGTTCCCGCAAACGGGATACTCGCTCCCATGCGAGTGGATTCTGATGACCTGCACTCCTCTTGTTAACAGGCGTCCGAATCCTCCCAGCGCACGGCATGAATTTGCAGAACAAATCGCGTAACGAGCGGAAATGGCACGGGAGGACTCGACGGTCCAGAGGTACAGCTGGGGGGCATTTGGTGAAAAGGCTGACATCAACGTACGGAATGTCTCCTCTTCAGTGGGGCACTCTATTCATTGCACTCTTAAACCCTAAAATTTATCCACCACTATCTGAACCATATTTTAGACCCCGATTAATTTAATATATTTTATTCTTAAAATTAATAATGTAATATATATTTTTACATTAATTCAAATTTATTTCTTATTTTTAATATAAAAATACTTATTTAAAATTCACTATGTACAAATATAATATTTAATTTATTTATTAAATATTTTTTAAACTGAAAATTTTATATATGTTGAATGCAAATCAACGTTATATTAACATAATTATTATATATGTATGGTTATAATTTTCATAATTAAATGTAATTGTTATATAATAAAGTATTTAAAATATATAATCAATAATTATAATAATTTAATACATAACTACACATTAAAAAGTATCTATTTTACACAATCTATTTACGGTTTTTCACGTAAAACTTCTATGTTTTTGGACCGGTCGCTGAGATACTCTTCTCTTTATTATTATTATTATTATTATTATTATTATTATTATTATTATCATTATCATTATCTTTTTAGATAATATTTTGGACTACTCTGGACTAATTATCATTAAATGCATTTAATGAAAATTTGTTTTAAAAATAGGTCTAGTAAGAATATATCATTCATTTTGAAACTAATTTTTTTTATTTTAAAATTATTTCCTTCTAATTTAAATTCAAATTCCCAATCTCGGTTCATAAATCAAAGATTATATATATTCCCGTATCAAATCAGATGGAAATATTATTAGATATACAAATTTATTCCATATTTAAAACGCTTCTAATTTACGACTTATAATGTCATTCAACCACCGAGAGTTGGATTGCTAATTTCACGATTAAAAATTAACTCTACGTACGCACAATGTCCAGTTAGCAAGGCATTTGACTTCTATTTCCACGCTGGCATGCCAAGTCGGCAGACAAACAGTTGTTTTTGGTAGAAAACTCAAAGTTGAAGGATTAACTAACTGATTAAAAAAAAAAATTTGGTTAAAAAAAAAAAAAGGGGCAAAAAGGTTGCCCCATCCCGAAGATTTTAAAGAAGAAGTGTACCACTGGACCGATAATTACCTAACTTTATCAAAATAGGCAAGTGCCTTTCAATTTTTCTGAATAACGTTAGTAATATTTTTTAAAAATGTCAATGTTGAATCCCCCTTAAGATGCTGATGTGATTGAAGAAAGATAGATTCACCAATAAATCAATAACTATTTAATTATATCAAAGTGAGTCCATATCTTCTAACTTATCTAAATAAGTTCAACGACATTTTTAAAAGTGTTCGATGTGAAATTAGAATCATTTTTCCTTTTAAATATTCACGTAATTTCTGCGGAACCCACTTATAGCCCACCTCGACCATTTTCTTTCTTCCCCCGAGTGTATTTTTTTTCTCTCCTTTCTTCTTCCCATCACTAGCAGCACCTCCCTTGTCCTGAATGCCACATCGACATTTAACTGAACATATGGATACAGTGGTAATTTAGAGGAATCAGTCTATAAATTTTGTATCAAAGAAAAATATAAGGTTTAAATTTAGTTTCTATTATATATATATATGCTCTATTAAAACTAAAAAGTAAAAAAAAAAAAAAGGATTAGCCACCGACATAATAATGACTCGCTGGTGGACCTATCCGTATATTAAGCTGTCGGGTATGATTGGAAACTTCCTGGCCGGAGTTTCACTAAAGAGATTTTAGCGGACCATGGTGGGCAACTCCAGAACCTTAAGGTTCGTCGCGCAAAATGCAGAGAGACAAGATACAACCACAGGTTTTTAACTTGCTTGTATCGGACAAAAGTCACCCTGGCTACGTCTAGAGATCATACTCTTGGCAAACTGACCGCATGAAAATCAAGACTAGTCTTTACCCTAGTATCTTCAAATGTTTAGAGCGGTCCCCGCGAAACTTCCACACCTTTGAAGTGAAAGAGTAAAGCCAGACGGCCTCTACAATTGACACCACTCCTTTCTGACATCTTGTTTCGGTAGGGGAAAATGGAGGAACGGAAAATTACCAAGACAGAAGTAGAGGGAACAAAATATTATTTGCGATCACAGGCCAACCACATGGCTCCAAGATGTCCCCATAAAACGGGATTGGCAAGACATGTGCTCATCTGATAGGGGTGCTTCGTTTGAATCATTTAATGTTGTCCCAACTAGCCAATCAGATAAAAGACATCCAAATGTTAAAAGACCAAGCAGTTGTCAATAACAAATTGAGCAAATGTTGAAACTCGTAAGTAGTCAATTCATTTGATTCGGCGCTCTTTAAGCAAAACCAGAAGAAGAGACAATTTGTTCGAAACATCGTCTGTTTTTCCACATTGAGATGAATTATGCTACTGGTGGCTCAATGAGATATCTCACAAGAAGGTAATTCTGAATTAGCCGAGATACATGATCCACCATTTAACAACAGCAAAATGCTAAGCTCAACTATTTCTGTGGTAAAATGTGAAGAGCAGATGAAACCAGGGAGCTAAATGCCTTGCGGATGGGATTTATCTTTTCACCAAGGGCACCTTTTTCTGAAATTAAAAAAGACTTCTCCTTAACTTAGTATTGGAAATATGTGGAACATTTCACGCGATATTGAATAAGGATTTGGCTGAGTCTCAAAAAGTTAATGCTGATAAAAGAAGTTTCCACAGAAGAAAATTGTGGACTGTTCTTGTTTTACGGTAAGGGCCTAATGGCTCGTCAGCTCAGTTTCTCTAGCTTTTGTACATAAATTCTTTTATCAGGAGAAATTTACTGGGAAAATCAATTCTTCAGGCATTAAATTGGTTTTTTGGAGTATCTAATCCTTAAAACAACTGGGGTTTATAAAGCTCATCTCTTGTAGCAATTAAGTAAACTAATGCATTTCTAAATCCTAGGCAAATGAACTATGGAATTTGTCTGGTAACCCCAGATAAATCTGCCTTAGTACAATGTAGAGGATTATGGAAAATGTTCTCTTAGCTGACCGGGTCATTGAAAATTGCCACAGCCAGTTCCATCATTATTGTGGCTGGTAATGTACCAAATCCCAAAGTTTCAACCTTTAACATCTTACTTAAACTGTCTAATTTACGTATTCATCGAACGATGTGGATTGTGGGACAAATGGCTTGTCAAAAACAGAAATTTGGATGTTAGATCAACCACTAGTGTGTTAGCCTCCCTGTATGTGCACAAAACAAAGTAGGAAAGCATGTCATGATTTCAATAATTAGGGCTTGACAAGTGTCTGAATTTACAATACGAACTGAAATAACTATATATCTTTTGAGAGACATGTTTGTCTTCCATTGGCCAAGATGAATGACTTCATTCTCGATTTAGGCATGAACGGGCTAACGCTTTCTCTTCCAGGAGCTCTTTTGCTGTCGAATCCATCATTGCCCTTGAAAGCTCGTCAATCTTGAGCCCTGCCAGAACATAACAAACAGGATATCATTTGCAACATTAATAGTTTTTAATTGCTAATCCGAGACCAAGAGTTGAACCATCTACTGGAACCTTGGCCGTAAGAACAGTACGTATATTATTCTTAGTGTATGGCTCGGCGGAGAATTTACCCTGCACAATGGACCATTTTCCTTTCTCGCAAGTGACAGGAAAAGAATAAATAAGACCAGGCGGTATCCCATACGATCCATCAGAATAGACTCCCATGGAAACCCATGTTCCCTGAAAACAAGATGCAAATGTCACGAAGAAAACTTGGTACAAACGCTAAATTTACATAAATTATCAAGGGAAAGTGGGGAAAAAGGGAAAAAGGAGTAGACCCGGGGTGTCCCAAGAACCCAATCTCGGATATGATCACACGCAGCACTTGCAGCAGACAAGGCACTAGACAATTTTCGAGATTTGATAATGGCATCACCTCGCTGCCGCACAGTGGTGATGAACTCATTATCTAGCCTATGAAAGAAAACGGAGCATCAATCGTTAGTGAAGCATTTGTACATAATACCCCCACATAGAAGGCAGGAAACTGAAGGATGGAAACTGATGAGTGTAAGGCATAGAATGAAATAGAAGGCAGGACCGCGGAGACTGTAAATCGATCAAGATATTGTACAATCAGAGCCAAGATGAAGCAAAAATGTAATCGGATGTCAGGTATTAAATCAAACTTTCCTATCATGCAATTGGGAAAACGTTTGTACCAAAACATTGCATGCACGAAGGTTAAACATGATGACTTGCCATTGATCGTCATCAACGAGCTCTCTAACAGAATTCTCTCCGCTGTCGGTTTTGACGGTCGCGTGATTGATGTCTGGATACTGAGTTGAAGAATGATTGCCCCATATGATGGTATTCTTCACATCAGCGACATCAACATTTAGCCTTTCAGAGATTAGGCCTAATGCTCTGTTGTGATCGAGTCGTGTAAGGCAAGTGACGTTTTTCTCGGGGATTAAAGGTGCGAATTCTTTCAGGATGAGTGCGTTGGTATTTGCTGGGTTGGCAATCACAAGCACCTGCATAAACAAGAAATCATAACCTCAGAAAATAAAGAACCAGACAACAATCAGGGTAATTTTCTGAGAAAATATCGAGGCTCTCTCACCCTGCAATCTGGAGCAGCGTGTTTCTCCAAAGCCGATGCCTGAGCCTTGTATATGGATACGTTTGTGGATATCATGTCCTTCCTCTCCATACCTGCCTTCCTAGGAAACCCACCGATCATAACCGCAACATTGACACCCGTGCAAGCTTCAACGACATCTGTGGTAGCAACTACTCCTATTGAACAAAAACAAAAGGCCAAGTTTAAGAAGCCTTAGAGAAGTCGAATCGACGAAATGACCTTTAACTATGACCAAAGCTATGAGGCAAACCTTTGAGGAGAGGAAAGGCAGCATCAATCAGTTCCATTTCAAGTCCTTCCAATGACTCAGCTGCAGGTTCAATGTCGAGCATGTGTAGAATTACAGGCTGATCAGGGCCCAACATGACTCCCCTCGCAATCATTGGGACAATGGCATAGCCTATTTGCCCTGTAAAAGAAACCCAAGTTTAAAATTACTAATATGAGCATCTCTTGTACTGATATGTAAAAATAATAAAGGCGTCACAGTGTAGGAGTCTCTTACATTGTAAAAATTTGAGGAAAGGTCAGATGCATGCGATTGCACTAAAATTAATTAAACGGTGCACGGCGCATGAATTCCTGATTAAATCCAAGTGAAATAATTTATGTGTGTGTAGTACATATCTATGAATATATGCACGTTATGTGTGTAATGTAGCTTGCCTGCAGCACCGGTTACCAGGACTCTCACAGGTTCCTTCTCTACATTCAGGAATGCCAACATGTGTTTGATTATCTTCCAAAGCAGAGTAACGATAAACAGAACAACCAAAATTTTTTGAAACACTACAAAATGATTTATCTCTGTAAAACAGAAACAACGCATAGCTGGTTGGTTCTGGTTTCCTGTTAAAATAAAAAAAGTGCAGAAATCACATCGTCATAAGTGTAACTTAAATAGACAAATATAATCCAATGCAAAGAAAGAATCTATAAAAACATGCCCAACAAGCCAACAGATACGAAGATGAAGCCTGTACGGACCCAAAGACATTGATGGTCTCCACATTCTCAAGAAAAGAACTTTAACTTCCAATAGAAATTAATATTTATTTACTTACTTCTCCAAAAATATAAAGATAATACTAACACATCACCTTTTCGCCATCGTCGCAAACGGTGGTTCGAATTGGGCATTTGCAGGGAAGATGGGCCCGTTACACGTGCAAGGTCAAATTGAACATGTTTAGGCAGCTTTTTCAGTTTTTCCTTTTTTGTTCATGGATAAATAAAATGCTCCATAAATTTGACTGTATTTTGATTTCCAATATATGCATTATATTATAACAATTATTAATTATATATTTTTAATTTTTACTACTTATTTATAATTTAAAAAATAACAAATATACATTGAACAGTTATAATAATATAATTAAAATAATCGTTGTAAAACGAAAAAATGCTGGCACATAAAATTGTTATCATAATCAGTAATTTCTTATCATTGACTGTAACCAAACCACACCCACATGATGCCTAGCAATGACTTTACATCTTCTAGGGTCTAGGCTGGCATAATTTACAATTTTACATACCCTTTTGGCTAGCAAACGACTTGTCGTATCATTAATGATTCCGGGAATACCAGTATAGCGCACTGCCGTCTCACAACACGATGTCGTTTAGAAGGATTGAGAAACGCAAGGTCTTTAGTTTTTGCCGGTTTCTTTATTATTATTATTATTATTATTATTATATTTTTCTTTTCTGTCGTTTTCTCGTTTTGAGCGGAAATTACTTTTTGGTTTGGCGATTCCAATTTCCGACCAAACCCCGGTGACGTTATCCCGGACAAGGATAAAGCCGACCTCGAAGCCAAACGGCAAATAGCCCTACGCATCCCGACCGGCTGAGAAGAGAAGCCGAAGGATAATGCAGGGCTTGAAGGCGGCAGCCGCCGTATTGACAAGGCGAAGAAGCAGAGCTGATTGGTTGCGCTCCTCCGCCTATTACCGGCGGCAGTGCAGACCTCTCTGCTCTCGTCCGAGCAGTCACTATGTCGATGACGACGGCGTCGTCGAGAGCCAAGTTACTCCTCGTTTTCTCTTTCAAATGCTTAAATTCACCTCTTGATTTGTTGTCTGTAAGCCTTTTCACTGATTACAGGTGCTAGTTGAAGGCAAAGCTCATTCAAGAACCGCCGTTCTCAATAGACCTTCCGTCCTTAATGCTCTTAGTACTCAAATGGTGCCTTTCATTTCGCAATCTTGTTCGATTAAATAGCTTTTGTTGTGGTACTTGGAAAGTAAAACAAGAAAGGGTGATCGTAGAATTAGAAGTTTTATTTCTTTTCATATGGCTATTCTAAATGCTTTTTTTAAAAAATTTTTTGTGGTCACAGGGAGCTAAACTAATGAAATTATACAAATCTTGGGAGGATGATTCGGATATCGGTTTCGTGACAATGAAGGTGAGGTTTCTTTCTTTCTTTCTTGCTTGCTTACAATTATTGCCTTCTTTTTTGTGTTTATCAGTGAATTGATTCATTGTTGAGGCATCATTTTTTAATACCTGAAGGGCAGTGGCAGAGCATTTTGTGCTGGTGGAGATATTGTTTATCTTTATCATTTGATAAACCAGGGTATGCCTTTTTTTTTTTTTTTTTTTAGTCTTTTGGCTTACATGCTCACTTGAGTTTTTTATTTTTATTTTATTTAAAGAAATATAAAATAATATAAAATTCGTGATGTTATAAGGAATTTTGGTTGTTCAACCCTGTCACTTTTGCTCTAATCTATGCAGGGAGATTGGAAGAGTGTAAGGAATTTTTCAGTACCTTATATAGTTTCATATATGTACTGGGTACATATTTGAAGCCACATGTGAGTTTTGAGTATTCACCATTTTTTATGATCACTAACTTGTATGGCTTACCAGCTTTTGTGTTTTGACTTGTTTGTGTTACTATCTGTTGTTTATGTAGTCAAACATGTCTTATCTTTTGTGGTAGATTTTGCACAATACCATTGGTTTTCTAACTTTTTCGCATCTATTGCCAAGCACAAACAAAGTCAGATAAAAGTGAGAGTTAGGTTTATGTAGTAACATTCAGCCTTTGGTGACATTGTTGTGAACACAAATACTGAAAATTTCTGCCATAATGTTTGATATGATATGGTCGCAGAGCTGCAGATCACATGTAGGATGTGCATTATAAGATTCTATAAGTTGTGATTATACAGATAAAAGTGAGAGTTAGGTTTATGTAGTAACATTCAGCCTTTGGTGACATTGTTGTGAACACAAATACTTAAAAATTTCTGCCATAATGTCTGATATGATATGGTCGCAGAGCTGCAGATCACATGTAGGATATGCATTATAAGATTCTATAAGTTGCAATTATATTTCACTGCTGAATTCTGAGGCCCATGGTGACTCTTTTTTTAAAAAAATTTATTCAACACCATCGATTTTTATAAGTTTACCGACTAAGGAGGGGTGGGAAAATGCAGTTGTGAGTATTAGTATGCCCCCTTGTTTTGAATGACTTGTAATTATACTAGTGCATAAGTGATCTTCTTGTAGGTGGCTATCCTGAATGGCATCTGTATGGGTGGTGGGGCTGGGGTATCGATCCCTGGGACATTCCGGGTTGCAACTGATAAAACGGTATGAAGCAGAAAAAGAAATTTACTCATTATTTCTGCCTATCCTTTGCACAACTGTTCTGGATGTTGTTCTTCCCATTGTTTTAAAGAAAATCTGCAGAGCCTTGTTGGTAATATTCATATGATACTTTATATGTTGTCTGACTTGCAATGTATGTGCAATTTTTTTGGGTTGACTTAGTTCAGGTCCCTGGGCTTTGTTTTAGTAAGCAAACAGGTTAAATTTGGAAGAAGGTATGGAGTGCTGCATACGAAGTTAATCATGTATTGCACTAGTTGTACAAAATAAACAAATGTGAATATAGAATATGTGTATGCCTATATGGAACTTCCTGACAATTGATATAAAAAATTGTTGAGAAAGGTTCAGAAAATGTGGAATAATCATGAATTCTTGGTCCTGTAGCCCATCCGGATTTACAGTGTTTTGAACTTGTTGCAATTGCAGTAGCTGCAGATTTGAGTGACAAATTATTCCCCAGTTGTCCCAGCATTACCGAGTACATTATTGCCTACATGTTTTTATTTTTTATATGGCATATAAATTCCTGTCTGAAAAAGGAGATCTAATTCTCATTCTAAATCTTGTTCCTCAGTGCTTCTTGTGCATTTGAATATTAGTTCTGTATATGTTGTTCTTATAATTCACTCTGCCATGGATCATTTCACATATGTCAGTTGGCTTTTGTTTTTGCTGCTGTTTCCAACTGCAAGGACAGGATCACCATACATTCAGAGTGGAGCTATAACAAATTTTTAAAAATGCTTGACAGGTATTTGCTACTCCTGAAACTCTTATTGGGTTCCACCCTGATGCTGGCGCATCCTTCTATCTGTCGCACCTACCTGGTTACCTAGGTATCTGACAGTACCTTCTTTCTGGATAGCATAGTACACGTTATCCATTTGTTTGTCTGAGTACACATCCATGCACCATGCTGTGGCACCAAATTGAGTAAAAATTCAATAAACAAGTGATTGTGTTGGTTATTGATTAATGCACTGATTTGCTTTACATGATTATAATAGAAATTGTGATCTCATTTGCAGGGGAATATTTGGCTCTAACAGGAGAAACACTCAAAGGAGCTGAAATGATTGCTTGTGGCCTAGCAACACACTATACACGTAGTGCAGTTAATGCTGGTGGACCCTTTTCTTTGTTTTCCATAATTTTATGTGTTTCCCAATTATAATACCAGTGTATCTTGTTTTAATCAAATAGAGGATACAATTGATTGAAGAACAGCTTGGGGAACTGGTCACTGATGATCCTTCTGTCGTTGAAAGTTCTCTAGGAAGATATGGTGACCTTGTCCAACCGGATAAGATGAGTGTTCTTCACAGGTCTGTTTTGTTATGCAACCCCTGCTATGCCAAAGTTATAATTCTATGTTTCTTTTGGAGACCAAAGGGGTCATGTGTGTCCTCATTTCTAGCATGATGAACTCACTAATCTTTTATGCTCAAAACTTTCCAAGAGCATCCTCGTTTATCAATGGAAATGGTCTAACTGAGCCCTTGTCTTCTCATTTTCTTAGGATCGAAACTGTTGATAAGTGTTTCAGACATGGCACGGTGGAAGAAATCATTGACTTCTTGGTTAGCTTGCATGCCATTGTCCTGCAATTTTCCTTATTAAACGCAATTTGCTGAAAGTCGTGAAAAATTATACTGAGTTTCAATTGTTTATATAAAACCTGTTGTCATGCTTTTAGATAGCCATTTCTCTCAGGGAAGCGAGGCTTCCAGAACAGCTGATAAATGGTGCAATTCCACTCTAAGAAGACTTAAAGAAACATCACCTCTGAGCTTGAAGGTTTCTTTGAGATCGGTGAGTTCCCATCTTTCACAATTACACTGATTCATTTTTTTAAAAGCAACATAATCTGATCAAGAGGAGCAATGTTGAATGTTTCAGATACGAGAAGGTAGGTTTCAGACCCTGGATCAATGCTTGGTCCGCGAATATCGGATGTCCTTGCAAGGAGTATCAATGATGGTGTCTGGTGATTTTTGCGAGGTATAATATGCCTTTTTATATTTGAAATAAGAGCATCATTGTATGGTCTTAGTCAAATTGGGCTTTTTCATGTCCTTCTCAGGGGGTTCGGGCACGAATGGTAGACAAAGACTTGGAGCCCAAGGTATGGGAGTTTTTACATGTTGAATTTACTAGCATAATGGCAGGGATGATCTTAGATGACTATTACAATGTTTGAGTGCATAATATTGCCATAAGAAGACCTAAATTGTGATTTTATCATATGCACTGGCCTTTTATGTTGGTAATTGGTCACGGTATTTGTAACATGCAGTGGAATCCTCCAAGCCTGGAACAAGTCTCTGAAGATATGGTGGATCAGTATTTCTCTCCGCTAAGCAAATCAGAACCTGATCTGGAGCTTCCTACAAAGGAGCGAGAAGCATTTACTTAGTTACCGTGAAAAGTTCTTTTGTTAATCCAATGTCTTCAGAGGGAGGGACTAGAGAGCTTAAGGACAGATGGTAGAAAGATGTTAAACTCCCAAGCCGCCTTTATCATTGGTCGTCAACAAGAGCAACGATATGGCTACTCTTGAACTGTGGTACGAAAAGAATTTTCGTGGCTACTGTTTCTGAACTTTAAGCACATAGTTTGGCCAATATCTGCAGGCATTGGCTACTGTGTTATATGGGAATTAGACTAAGGTATCTTCCACTAAAATTTATTTTTTCTGAAACAATTACATATATTTTAAGTTCCTCAAAGAAAGGTGAAAATGTTTATTATTATTATTATTATTATTATTATTATTATTATTATTATTTTGATAATGAGGTGAAAAATTAGTTACCGAATTGGTCGTTTGGTCTGTTTTGAACTTTACTGTTTTTCCCTTTTGCTGAAATAAGATGATTTGTTCATGAGAAACAATTTTTGGTACGGGGACTTTTTTTTTTTTATCTTTTTTCGAACAATAAAAAAAAAAAACATTATGGAGATACTTAGTAGGCTGAAGGTCTTTCGTTGCCGTCTCGATGATTTTTTTAGTAAGAAAGATTCGCTCTCTAAGTAATGATGACAATGCCCGGCCATTTTTTACGCTTAATTGCAGTGCATCAAATTTTAAATTTGTTAAAAACTCTTGCTTATAAATTCTCGTTGAAGAATTTGAATTCAAATCAATGCAGGTGAAAATGTAATTAACTATAATATCAAATTTTCATGATTTTTTTGTTTTTTTCTTTTGGAACCTTCGAATATGGAAATTTAATGTGAATCAAATGCTTCGATATGGTAGCGGACAAGATTGGAGCGCAGACCATAAACTCAGTCCTTATGATCGATGCAAATAAGGGTCTCGGTGTATACAGCTTAACACAAGCAGTTCATTGACATAGAAGTCTCCATGTTAATCTGATACTAATCCCCAGACAAACTGAAGTCGCTACATAACTGAATTAAAAAAAGTAATCAGGCGACTGCGTGTCTCTCTCCTAATGAAACTTGTTCTTAATATGTTTGCTCCGATTTAATATTTTGAAGAATAAGCGCAACAATTTGGCTGTGAGGTTCTTCGACGAAACGATGGCAGGTCATTACTCTTCAAATTCTGTAAATGGGTTAACCTCAGCCTTTCAATAAGATAAAAAAAGTCTAAAATACATTTCTAATAGCAAACCTAAGATCCTGTTCCTTTATGAATTGGTGCACCAAAACCCGGAAAAAGAAGATACGTAATAGAGATAATCAGAATGATGTCCATGCTTGGTGGGTCAGGAATTCTACATTGGCTGTATCTCTAAATTGGTGTGCTTGCCGTTTTCAGAGGATTGTGCAGATGGGGCAACTGTTGCGGAAGATGCACCTGGAGGTGCTGATGATGCAGACTCCCGACTCTCACTGGAGTTCATAGCCTGAACCGGTGGAGGATTAACAACAGTCATCTGCATAGCAGCATTATCAGATAGATGATTCCTCATCTCCCTGTGCTCTTGACACAAGGCACACCAATGCATGCAACAATGCACAAGGCACGGGTCACAAGGTGAGTCCTGCAAAAGAGTTGCAGATCAGTAACTTGGATTTAGATGGAATGGTCCATTAAAGTTCGAAGTATCAGAAAAATTTTATAGGCCAAACCACGGTCTTTTGAGTGTTATTCATAATGCACAATTGTTTGCAAGAGATGCGTGCTTTGGAATGATCTCAATGTTCAGTAAAACTCACATTGTTACAACCAAAAGCTGAAAATATATGGAATAAGAATCACCTTCAGATGATATTTCTTTTGCAATGACTGTCGAAATAGACCAGTGTAGATACCGCACATCCACCAGGAAAACAAAAGGCCCTCACAAATGAGGAAGGAAGTCTTGGGATCAATACCGTGAAAGAGTGCCGTTGCGGCTGCAAGTGCCAATCCACCTTCGACACACATGGCATGACAGACGCACGCATTGGTCCAAGGAACATCTTCCCTCATTGTTTCAACATTATGGCCAAACAATACACATGGGCAGAAGAGTCCCAACCAGCCTGCAATGCACATCTAGTTATTTTACAGGAATAACACGAGTCTGTCACACCCCTCTTACCCCTATCTCGCATACGCTCCCAGCCTCAAAACCTGAGACCTTCCTATCACAATAGCGTAAGCTTACCGTTACACCAAGGCCCTCTTAATCCAACCTCTTAAACAATTTTTCTACTTGTTGCCTACACTCTGCAAATGCTGGAATCTAGAAACTATGAAGCATTAAGACGATGAATGATAAAACCATATATCCATGCAGATGCCATCAGATTTCAAACTTGATGCACGCAATACGGGGTTACGCAATGCGGGGTTGCTAAATTTACCTTTGTGATTATGGATGAATGATGAGAGGAAAAAAAGATTAATCGAGGTGGTAAAAAAGATGAGAATTTCCTTACAACTCTCAGTATCTTGGGCACACCCACAAATCCCAGTGGTCCATTCCTCATCAGCCGGAGGCTCATAGCTCTCTGGCAAAGGTTGCCCGCATTCTTGACATCTGTGAACAATTAACCGAGGGATTTGAATGGGTTGATTGAGTTCGCCAGGTGTGATATCGTCCACAGGCCCTTGTTCTTTCGTCAACTGCACGTACCTTGATTGCGCATTTCCCCCCTGCGCCATCTGACACAAAAGAATGAAAAAAAAAAAAAAAAAGATCCAACCATCCTTCACACGACCATCCAAATGTTAACCGCACACGCACATTTATATAGATAATGATGATGATCTAGATGAACACCGAATCCAACAAAAAACAAAAAAGAATACAATAAGCAAAGAAGCACGATCCAAAGGAAAAAGAAATAAAAAAAAAAAACGGAAAGAAAACGAAACGCACCCTTTGGAATGAGAGCAATTTTAGGCTAAACTAAACGAAATGAGAAGAAAAATATACAAAATTAAATGGAATTCGAAGCAGAATCTCAATGGGTTTCCGCCAATCTACCTTTCAGAAAGAATGAATAATCGAATGAATGATATATTTGTCGGACAGAGCCAGAGCCCATAGCCAGTGGCGTTAAAGAGGGGAGACAAAAAAAAAATGAATATAAAATATTAAAAAAAAAAAACCGCCAAATCGCTCTCTTGCTCTTTTGTCGTGCTCCTCGTGCCATTACGGATTACACCGTCACGCCGTCGTTTAAATCCCTCCGTTCCTTTTCTACTCTTTCTTTTTTTTTTCTTTTTAAAACTTTTTCTTTTTTTTTGCTTTTTATTATTCCATTCTTAAATAACCAATTTAGAACCTATATAATTAATATTCGTAATTACCATCTAGCTTAGTGTCACGGAGTCATTATGACTGTTGGAGTATGTAGTATACCCATTTATAAAAACTAAGTTTCGTCTTTTCTTTGACAATATGAGAGTGGGGTAACCAACGAGCAATATTTTTAGACACACACCGAGCCGAGGAGATCAGGAATTCTCAGTATTTTACACCAAATTAATGGCACCAAATAAGTCGCAAGTTTCCCTTTTCCATAGGAGTGGGATGTCCAGCGAGCGAACTGTTACATTAGGCTTCAATTTGCATTTAACCGAACACGTGACATTAAAGTTGGTCCCGTGTTTCCTGACGGCCCCGTTACAAGTAGATGCCATTATTCTTATTATTATTATTATTATAAATTGCCACCAATAGTATTTGTTTAGTCAATTAAAGCAATGCATGTAAATTACATTCATTCAACCAACTGCTACATGATAACATTTGTCACATGTACTATATATATATATATATATATATATATATTATCTACACACATATTTCTAACGGTTGTTTGTATGATCATATACAGAATTTCTACTTCCTCTTTTAAACGTGTCTTTGCCTCTCAATTGCAGAGCCTTCAATCCCTATCCGTCAAAATCTTCGGCTTTCAGTAGATAGAAGACTTTCTCTTCCCTTTTTCTTTTTTTTGTTTTTTTCCTGCGGATAGACTAAGACACCCCAGAAGCGGGTTAAGCTCGTCATCGACAGGTTTGACGTGTTTATTAAGCAAATTTTAAACCTAAGTTGTGTTAACTATTTATATAAATGAACAAACTCTTTATTAATCTAAACTAGGTCTTACGGGATGTGTCGGCTCTTTTGCTGCCTCGGTGAAGAGAGCCCACAAGGCTCGTTAGACCCGACTGCAACACAATGTCCGCCGGTGGAAAATTGTGTTTTGTAGGAGGAAAACTCAGCATCCAGTAGCGCTTGTATGACCTTTCAAATCGGGGTTTCGTTGAGCTGCCATCCTCTATTTACTATTATTTTTTAATTTTTTAATTTTTTACCGTTCGTGTTGTCTATCGCATCAAAGACGAGCTTATCAGCTGGTCATAGATTAACCGGCAGGAGTACTGGATTATGCTTGATCGATTGGGTCTCCTGGTTTTTCCTCTCTTCTTTTACGTCATGCCTAGTCTTTTCCAGGAGGACTGGATTGCCCAATGGTTGCTTCGTAAACATGTTCTCTTCCCTTGAGTTGCCTCGCACCAAATGAAATTGATCATCCACGGATATGATATTATTCTCCTTTTCGGTAAAGAGACAAAGAATTGCTCCCAGGATTGGGCAAGAATTAAACTCAACGGATCGTTCCCAGAAAATGTCAAAAAAAGAAAGACAGTTGACACTCCTGAATGGACATCTAGCCTGAAATGTGGACAGGAAAGATGAGAGAAAGAAAATAAAGAAGACAGGAGACAGAAGACTACTAAACTTCTTGGCAGAACCTGGCTCAGAGAAAAAATACAGGGCATTATACATGCGATCAAGACATCCAAAATTTTGGACCCATCAACTCACGGGGGTCTGCAGCAGAACCTCGAGTAGCAAGTTTTCGAACACGCGAGGAGAATTCTTCAGCCTGTTCAATGACAAGGTAGTCAGCCATCTTGTAAGGAAAGTAGGAGGGAACCAAAGTACAGAGGGTATTCCATCCTTCCTGCTTTTACTTTTCCCATTTTGGGACAGTCATATTTGGTATAATAGAGAGTCTTTGCAACTCCTCTTCAAGTTTGCGTGAAATTATGCTAATTACAAATAATGACAAGCCTATCTTCGCGTTATTGTTCCACTTTTTCCCCTTTCTAAATAGTTTTCCTTTTTTCTGGGAAAAGAAAATAGAACCGATGGGAAGAGCTACCAAACTAGATAAACAATAGCTGACAAAAACACTCACATATGAGTTTCCCTCAAGGCTTACTAAAATATAAAGATTGCAAATCCAATAAATCATATGATATATTGGAGATTAATCTCATAAGAGAAGCACAGGTCATACAAATGACAAGAAAGGAAAAATCATGATGTACACAACAAATTACTAACCTTCTCATCAATCCACATTAGAGAACTTAGTTGATTGTTTAATATTCGGACAACAGCATCCAATGGACTCCTCCTATCAATTGCATCAAATTCACCACCCTAAACATATCCAGAAAAATAAGGCACAACTCATTAGAAATTATTTGAATCATGAAAACAGTGTTTTTTGTAAAAACAGGGGGCTGCATTGATTTGACTTTTTCCCAGACCCTAGAGTGTGGGAGTCTCATACACGCCACACTCTGTTCAAAAAGCCTATTATGGAATAAATTATGACAGTGAGGGTCCTTACCTTGTTGGCATTCAAAGTCTCAATAACTGATTTAATCTGCTCTGTCATATGCTCCAATTCCCTCTCTATAGACTCAGCCTGTTCATACCTGAAATCACAACCAGACAAATCTGAGAGATATAGGGAGAGGAAGGGCACTTTAACTTGACATGACTGCAGTTGTCACAACTCAGTTTCCAGAAACATAAACCAATGAGCCGATTCCATCTTTGGAAGATTCATTTTCCCAAGCGTGAAAATTTAAAACTAATTCAAGCAGACAACCCTCATCCAACATTTTTGAAATTTTAAATGGAATTAAAATTTTTTTTTCAAAACCAGACTAATTAACAAGTCAAATGCACTCATATTGCATGTCAAGCTAGCACTGCAAATTCCGTGGGTGGGTCAGGGGGAAATTGAAAGCAGAAACCAGGTTCTCACATTGCATCTCTTGTTGATGCCGCTTCATCATCAAGAAGTAATCCACGCTCGTCCTTGTAAATTCGGTCAGCCTCTTCTTCCATGCTTTGCAAGGCCTTATCAACCTACAATACAAGTGAATTATTAAACAGAGAACTTTATGATTAGAGCATACAAAGTTTGGTATTGGTATTATTTATCTCCAAAATATATATCTAGTGGCAAAGAATGGCTAAAAAGTCAATAGGCATCATGCAAAGAGAATGACAAGTCAGTGATGGAATGGCTACCCTGGGAGTTTTGCATGGGCTCCATGGTGTGATGGTCTATGGTCATCTCATTCACAACATTGGAGAAAAATTGTAAGCTCGTTTTCACACAAAAAGCTCAGTGCCAGTTCTCCATATAGTCAACAGAGAAAAAGCATACCAATGAAGTGGTTGGCAAAATGAAAATTTAAGATGCACAAGCATATACATGCTTGATACAAATATAGGATTTGATCAACAAGACTAGCAAATACTATTGTGCATTCAGTTATAGGGGGACTCTGGTTGACTGAAAAAAGCAGACAGAAGAACTTATTGAAGTACCTCTTGTTGATGGGTCTCAATTAACTCCAATTGCCGTTCTAGATTAGCTTGTATCTCCACGACTTTCGCCACTTCAATCTGAAAATATTTCCATATTAGGCAAAACAAGCAAAACAAAAGACACAAATTGTGATATAAGCCAATTTACACAAATAAAAGCACTCATAAAGTTGAACATTAAGCAAAATAAAAAATCATTGGAAGATAATGAATCGTAATAAATAAGTGGCTATGAAAGCTTATGAAATGATACATACATCAAACATTAAATAAAATAAAATCAGAATAAATTATGTCATTGGCAAATAGGTCTCCAACCAATTAGAAACTTAGTCACCTCAGAAGAGCTATGACAGCATTCGGAATGGTGAGGTAGAGAGGATCTCCAGCAATCTGGAAATCTAATTCCAGCTAGTAGGTGGAGACAACAGAGCAATGAAAGTTTTAGCCATGGAGGGATTCATAGAAAGGAAGTGATTTTGACCCGCAGTGAAGGGGGAAGTGAGACACCCTTGGTTTCTGCTTTTGTTTTTTAAATTCTGTTTTGGTATGGCTCATGTTCCAATAGTTGCTCAAATAGTTTAGCTACCAACATCTGACTTTTGAAGATGCTCAAACAAGCTTTTGCATGACACAGTTCTTAACAACAATATTGTTAATTTTATTAATCTTGTTATTCATTTTATTTAACTTTTGAAAATATAGATGCTAACACTTTATTGTCTTAGATTTTTGATAGCTGATACCATGTTCTTGGCAAGCTCCCTAGGGGCATTTACTTATCATATTAAAAGAAAAGGTATAGGCTAGCCTGCTTGTTCACCAAGCTACCTCCACAGACCAAATTGAATAAAAGTGGTTGGAAGAGGGTCATGAGGAGAGAAGAATCACTCTTTTGCTTGACTTAATGAATCTTGTTTTTCTCAGTGGGATATGTTTTTCCAACATGACCAGAAAATTATAATTACCTCTAGCCTAAGAAGAACATCACGATTTTGCAAGATTCTTTTATCCCATTCAGCTATTGCAGCAGCTTGCTTTCTGAATTTCCCAGTGCACTCTTGCAGCTCAGCATTCCACTCTTTGATAATCTTCAAAAAAAAAAAAAAAAAATCAAAATTATGTGAGTTTGGAGAGTATGGCCAAAGCTCTAGAAACCAAGTAAAATATCAGTATTAACATAATGTGGCTACTTGGAGAGGTGGCCCAAATGTGGCAAATGACAATGTGGAATTATAAACCTGGTTGTTTTGCACAAAACATCATCCTTTTCCATATTTATTCACAAGGAAACAAACACACCAGCACGCCTGCAGACACAGAGAGAGAGAGAGAGAGAGAGAGAGAGAAGGAGGAAGGACAGCATTAACCACCTCCTCAACAGTCTTGCCTGTGATCTCAGAAGGTAACTTTGGTCTAGTAGATATGGCAGTGCTCACACTCGCACTTGTCCTACAGAATAATCCACAACATTAGGTGCATACATATGTACATACACATGAACTCCAAAGGATCTGTATGTTTAAAAATGCCATAAAAAAAGGGAATAGGATTTGAGGTTTTTCACACAACATAACAGACATATTAGATACTAGCAACTGTTGGCAACAAATTAGCCACCATGACAAAGTATACAAACCCACTACTGGAAGCCGTGGCAAGAGGCAATGACGGCTGAGCTGCAGTAGCAATGGATACGGTGGTTGTTGCAACTGCAGAAGTTGAAGCAGGGGCACCTGCATACATAGCGTCATTCAAACTTGAATAAATACTATTTGAGTAGGCACATAACAATGCAGAACGGAAGTAAGAGCTTGCTAAAGAGAGGCAGAATCGGAAAAAAAAAAAGGATACATAGAAATCCATGGACAACACAGTCGTCTAATTTCCTCATTCCTGAACAACGAGCAATCCCAAAAGCATGAAGAACTCACTAAAAACAGGGGCAGCAGTGGTCGATTGACGTTGCGTTGTTGAAATAGGTGTTGATGCCTTGGTTGACAACGAAAAGCCCGTAAATGAGCCAGCGCTCCCCGAGACAGAAGCTGTGCTGGATGCTCCAAAACCAGTAAAAGAACCAATAACAGTAGATGAAGCAGATGTGCTAGCAGTAGCCGCAGAAGACGAAGAGCTCACATTAAAAGCAGGAAAACTGAAGGCAGGCGCTGAAGCTGTAGAAGTTGAAGAAGTCGTCACAGTGCCAGTAGCTGGAGTCGAAGCACTAGTGGCTGTGATAGTAGAAAACACTGGCGATGTGGGCCTCGCTGCAAAAGTGCTGGAGGCATCGGGGCCAGATGAAGAAGCCGCATTGTTAAAAGCAAAAGGTTTGGAAGGGACAGCAGAAGGGGGTGCCCCAAATGAGATCCCTGAGGTGCTTGCAGAGGAAGATTGTGATAGAGGAGGAGCGATTGTGGACGGCACAGTGGCTGACGTTGAGCTTGTGGCTCTTTTTGAGAAAGAAAATCCCGAAGACGAAGCGGAAAAAGGCGAGATAGAGCTTGAAATTGAAGTTGAGCTCGAAGAAAACAAGTTAGGTAAGGTAGTTGTAGCCGAAGCAATTAAAGCAGCACCAGATGAACCAGATAATAGAGGCCCAGAAGTCGGAGTGGATACAGATGTCCCAAACGGGGACGGACCTGAACTTGCAGCGGATGAGGGTGTGCCAAACAGGGGGGTCCCAGAGCTAGCCACGGACAAGGATGGAGTAGTACTCGCTGCGGATGAGCTTGTGGGAAACAGAAGAGAAGAAGAACTTGATGCTGTCGTTGACGAAATAGGAAATGGCGAGCTTGTTGCAGATGAACCTGTTGTTCCAAACAATGACGTAGCAGTCCCACCCCCAGTAAATAACGGTGAACTGGACGAAGCGTAACTGGCTGCCGCCAACGACGTCGTACTGAACACAGGCGAAGCCGAGCTCACCGCAGAGGACGACGCTACGCCGGAAAGAGGCGAAGAGGCCGAAGCTGTCGCAGAAGACAGGGTCCCATATAAGGGAGCACCAGAACTCTGCGCCGGCTGCGAAATCGCTGCTCCGAACCACGACGAGCCGAACGGGGATGCGGAAGAACCCGATGTGAAGCCAAATGGGGATGGTCCGGAACTGGAAGCTGTGGCAGTTGAGCCAAAAGACAAGGAAAAGGAAGGGCCAGACGAAGCGGAGGAGGAGGAGACAGCGAGGGCTCCAAAGCCGATGGAGGAGGCCGAGGAGGAGGAGGAGCTAGGGTTAGGGTTTGAAGCGGTGTTGAAGTTGGTTGTGAAAGAGGAGGATGTGGAGCTAGGAGCTGCAGAGGAAGTAGAGAAAGAGGAGGATCCGAATGGCGATGAGGGTGACGCGAATGAGAGTCCGGTACTCGCGGACTGAGAAGACAACGACGCGGAGAAGGAGAAGGACGCGCTTGACATTGTTATGCTATGCGGCTCTCTTTCTGGAATTTCTGGCTTCGGGTTTTGAGGTTTCCCCGCCCCCCCCCCCTTTTTTTTTTTTTGGTTTCCTCTTTGATGGCTGGTGTTTTTGAGTTTCAGAAATGCAAGAGACGAGGTTGGTGGCTTTCTGAAAAGTTTTGGGCTGAAAAGAAATTCGGCCCAACAAGTTTAAGGTCTCTTGGGCCGGAAGGCCTGTTGAATTTCATAAATACGGTAAGGATTATACATTCTTGAATTTATATTTGAATTTTAATAATTTTGTTCTCTTTTACCGCTGCCTTAAAAAAAAACAAGGTCATGACGGTCGAACAAAAAAAAAAAAAAGGGAGAATATTTCACATGCGGCTTAAATTTAGTATTAAGGACGACTTTAAGAAAATTATCATGTGATAGAACTCATATACAATGATAAATTTTTTAATAAAAAATATTTCATAATTTTAATAATAAATGTGTAAATGAATTTATGAATTTGTTATTAATCTAATTAAATACAGTAATTTTTACAGGAAAAAGTTGAAAAACAAGAATGACTATCAAAAACTAAAGTGATGTTGTGATAATATCTGACGCCTGCGCCTGACAATACGTTACGCTGAAAACTTAAGAACACGAGAGTTAAAAGAGGACTCGAGGATGTAAAATTGTGGAATTCAAGTTTGCGCTATCTGGATGCGTCGTGCGACAAAATGTTCTAAATTTCTCGTCAACTCACAGGCACCAATAAAAGAACAAGAAATTCATTACAAAAGTGAAAGGCGTGGGCCCTAGTAAAAAATTGTACGGTGTCGTTCTAACCGTCGTCATTGGCCCAAAAGCCATGAAACCCAAGGGGGAAATTTAAATGCTTTGGGACCTCCAATCTTGCTACGAGTGCATCAGCATCTCCAATTCTCTTGGCATTCAAAATAACGAGGTAGCACGTTTGAATCGCAACTGCATACTGCAAAAGGCCACAAATTATGTCCTTTTTTTTTTTGTTTTTTTTCCTTCTTCTTCTCAATAGTAACTTATTAACTAGATTAGATTTCCGTTTGCCAACAGAGCAAAACTGTTTGAGGAAGTTCGAGAGTTCAAACTTGCTTTTCTCAAATTCCCAAAAAATACGTGTTTTAATTCCAAGTACCCCAACCACCAAAAAAAAAAAAAAAACACCCGGTGACATATATAATGGACAAAATTAAAGTGCAACGGCAGTAAAGCACTCGTGCATGAAAATTTCTTTAATTTCTCGTCGATGAAATTATGTTGATTAAACATAATTTTTGCTCACCTCAACTACAAGAATGTATCCGTCATCTTCGTCACCTCCTTTTGGAACAAATGAAGGCTCCCCAATAAATCTCCGAGCACCAACGGACCATGCATGCATCGACTGGTATCGTAAATTAAGCTTCACCACCGTGTCGAATGGAAAATGAGGCAATGCTCGACGAGACCCCGAAGAAGCCGATGCATAGATGTATTCATTTTTCCTGCCAGAAAATGTTGGATTTATGATTGGAAAATCTGTTGACTTGCTCCACTCCTTCATGGGCTCCACGCTACACCTTTGGCATCTTCCATCGGCATCCAACTTGATAGATACCTATATCAATTATATACAAGCAAATCGCAATCCAAGCTTTGCAGATTAATATAAACAAGAATCTATATTAACAGAAACGTAACGCGCGAAGTAACTTATTTTTACTTTTGAAAGTAATCGAATGAGTGCAGTCTTTTCTTTGTTTTTATTAGAAATTGCTTATGCACAAATCAATCAAGATGGAAAACTATCCCTGATTATAGCAAGCTAGCAAATTTATTTTTACCTGAACAATATGAGGCAGTAACTCACTTTGGGTTTCTCCTACATTCATGGCAGACGGGTCCAGCTTACCACTTCGCCAATTGTATCCTGTGCAGTAACAAAAGATATGCCAACTTTATGTTGAAAGTTCTAAAATTCTTTGAAAGCTATACTCTTTTTTATTTGGTACGTTCAAATTATACTTCAAAAACTCCAGTGATCTCCTAAACTCGACTGGATCATGGATGATACATTCTCAAATTACCGACCAAATAGTCGTTGGAAATTGAACCACTGATAAGAGCAGCCGATGGCTTGTACTAGGATCTCCAAATTTCCCTTGTCATCCACGGATTCAAAAGCATTGCCGACATGCAGCAGCCACTTTTGTGAAGGTGCTTCCAGAGGCACTACTCTCCAATCTGTATGGCCGTGAGATTTGTCGGGAAACCGAGGAAGCAAATACATGGGTGAGGTTGACTTGCTTGGATTTACCGACAATGCTGATACCATGGGCGAAAACCCACTAACGGCCTTCATTGATCCTACAGTTAAATGTGAGCATTAGTGTAGCTCTCCTAGCCAAATTAACTGAGTTGAGTCCCGATTGAGCCAATTAACTGAAAAAGTTAAAATTTTACTATGCTGAGGTACACCTGAAAAGTGTTACAATATATATATATATATATCATCAAGATGATTAAATAATTATTTTAATGCAAAATTATTTAAAATTTAATATCATTCAATAATTTAAGTATTTTCAACTTATGAATAATATAAATTATTGTGTTAGATTTTTTATTACTATTAAATTTAAATTTTAAAGTGAAGATAAAGTCATTTAAAAAATATAAAATAATAAAATTTTATTAGAATTTAAATATATTTGAATTTATTATGTTGATTTTGTAAACCTCAACCCAAATAAGACCCACAAAATTGGCACTCTACATACTTTTAGAGCATACTTGAATTCATATAGAATAGCACTACTCAACTAACTTGTCTAATTAATAAATTACAATCATTGAATTAAAATTAATGGATGAGATTGACCCAATATGATAGGTCATGCTATATAAGATGGTCATGTGGCAAACCACTTGAAAGGAAAATATGTAAGATGATCGTGGTGCTTTTTTTTTTTTTTTTTTTGGGTTAGCCCCACACAACAACATAGAAATAATAATTCCTTCTTAATTATATATCGCATGACAATATGACATAGCACTAAAACACTTTAATCACTAAGCTACTTGACAGCCGCACACAATCAGGTTTTATGTATAATACACGCGCACACTTGGATGATAAATGGAAGTCATAAATAAGTACCTATAACATCAAGCTTAATGCGGTTGGCAAACAATATGTAATGAGTATCTGTAAATGCCCAATCATGGATAATCAAATGATCAGGGACAATGAACTCTCGTCTCTGCAATAGCTTGAAACTTGGATCGAATTCTGAGGAAGAAAATTCAACAAATCGCTCGTCATGTAAAATAGAAAAAGAAAATGGAAAAAGAAAAGGAATATTTAAGCATGTATATTTACCATAGAAAGTGAAATTACTGCGTGGCAACAGCATGTCCTCTGCGTTGCATGACACGATAAGAAGCCTATTCCGCTTAGCATCGAGCTTATAATGAGACAGTAATCTTTTTGGAGGCATTTTGAACACTCCTAATGAAAAGAGGAAACAACAATATATACATTAACAAAGTGGTCTTTCTTTGCTTTTACTTTTTTTGGGGGGGGGGGGGAGGGGAGGGGATAAGTCAGTTGCATTAATTAAAAAAGTAGCTACAAGAGGACTTCAATGAGGCAATGAGACACCGATAGAGACACAATCCAACTAGTAACAAAAGAGAACAATAACAAAGCAAGGCCTACATGCCTCAGGCGGTCGAACCAACGACACCGACGACAAATAGCAATACAAGCCCAGCAAAAGCTAGAAAATTCAAACTAACAACCACACAGAGCTCCTTAGCAAATACAATTGAAGAACCATTGACGATGTAGTTTCAGAGTTAAAAGTTGGAGTTAAACCTCATCAAATAACCAAAAATTTCAATTGAAATATACACATACCACTTAGAATTGGTTTCAACAAGCCAGCAACTACGTCCAATGGATCACCCTTGCCCCTTGAAGTGTCCATCAAAGGATCACATCCATTGATCATATCAAACCTCGAAATCGTATCCAACGTCCCTGGTTCGATCTCATATGGATTCCCCCCTTCCCACAAGCACAGTAGCCTCCCACCCCACCTCAGTACACTAGTATTAGCCACATTTTTCATCACCTTGACGTTCCCAAGTTTTTGACCCTCCTTTAACACCGAAAATGGACCCCGATGAGTAAACTGCCACGTGTCCGTCGCGGGATCGTACTCCTGAACTTGAGCCTCGGTTTTTACATACTTAGCCATGAACTTGACCTCTCTAGTTAATCCATCAAATCTAAATGACCTGAGGTAGCCATGCCCGTCTAAAGGGTGCACCGTAGAGCCATGATCATCGGCAAAGATGCCAGGACCGGTAAGATAATACGTGCCGGAAGGGAAATCGTCGGGGATTGAACCGTCTACGACTCGAAGCGTGACCGGTTCCACAGTTTCAGAGCGTTGCGACACAAATAAAAACTGATAGTCCCAAAATGCTGACACGGGGTCATCCGTGTTGTCTGAATTAGTTGCATAATTTGAGGAGACGTGATTATTTTCTGGGGCGGAGACGCTGATAACTCTTGCCACTTTCAATTTGGCCGGGAACGGAATCCGGTGCGGCGGAGCTACTAGCTTCGCCGGAGATGAAGAGATTGTCGTTGGAATCAAATGGCACTGTTTCGCCTGCATTCTAGCGAGGAGCAATTTTGGAAGCAAGTGAGGAGGCATTGCTTTACAAGGACACCATGAAGTTGATACATACGTCATATGTGTATTATGTTGCTTTCCCCCCCGGGGGGGGGGGTGGGGAAGGGTAATTACGTACATCGCTTATTTGTTTTTAATTACAGATATGCCAGTCCACCACACGGTTGTGTGCTCGTCGATCAATGTGCGCGCTGCGGTGCACTTTGGGTCCATCATGAAAGGTACAAAAAATTTGGACACCAAATGGCAGACATATTGTCTCATTTCGCCTTATTTTTTTTCCCTCTGCAACAACCCAAATGCACTAGATATTTATTAATTTATTATTATTATTATTATTATTATTATTATAGTTTTACTTGAGGGGCTTAAAATGGGAGCCATAATAATGAGCTGCAAGTTGCTTGGGTCGAGGGGGGCACAGCATTAGGATGTGCTCAGCTATTGGCCGAAAGCTACTACTAATAATCCTTATATATTAATCCTTCCTCGCTGTAGTTTTAGCACTTTCTCCACTAAATGCATTTTACCAGCAAAGACAATGGGACAAAATAATGATTAAGAGTTTGATACCCAGATGGGTTGGTGGAATGATACTGCAAACATAATGGCAAAGTGGGTCACAATTCCTGCTTACGTCCGGCCTCGCCAATTGTAGGAATCTGATAATCGCATCTCCTGACGCGAAGCCTATTTGGACGGTTAGGTCCCAATCGATTCAAAAGATTTCGAAAAAATCCCCCCACACACACACCCCCAATTTGCTAAATAAGCCTTGAAAATATATGTAACTAGATGATTATCATGATTAATATTTTCTATCGAAATTTTCTTGCATAGGTACTTTTTCAATGGGTTGATGCCTCCAAAGTCAAATACTTTTTTTTGTTAGTTTTTTCATATACTAAAATTAAATATTGAATATCAAGTATTCTATTATAACCAGTAGATTAATACCCATAAATTACTCTTTTAGTTTTCTATCCAAATGGAATGTAACTGTATTTTCATCAAAAAACTATGCATTGACAAATCAATATACCCAAATTATGCATTCAAATATCTCAAAGCTTAGGACTTCTAGAAGCATCCAGAATTGGTTACCTGTTTCACATGCTAAAAGCTTATCGTAAGGATGATGTGGAGTTGCCTGTTATGACTGACAAAAGGCATATCCAACGGACCCACGACTTCAAGCCCAGCCCGCTCGGTGCCCTCTGTGCAAGACTCACATACTGTTGGCGCTACTCTAAGGAGTTGCTCTCTGCCGTCGGTGCCTCCAACAATTTGAAGGTAAAAATGTTGGGAAAGTATTGCTTAGCAAGCTTGTTAAAATTGAAATTTCAATTAAGATCGATTTCTTATATTAATGATTGGACTGTAGAATCCGGTTATGTAATTATAAAATTATGATAAAAATAAAAAAAATTACTAATATTAAAAAATATAATTTATAATTATATATATATATATTATATATATATATATATATATATATACTCAATAATGATAAAAAATACTTTTTTTTCTGAATGTGAAAAAAATAATAACTCTTTTTTTATAAATTTTAAAAATTAATTTTTATAAGTAAAAAATATTTTTTTATTTAATTACTTATTTGATCATATTTAAATTTAAATTTATTATTATTATTATTATTAAGCATTAGTTGTAAAAATTCAAGCATTGACTGTTTTGGTCATCAAATGTTAAAATAAAGTACAAGATTTTATCCAACAAATAAAGCAACATAAGTAACATTAAGAATTTAATGTGCTATGTGATTATCGTGCATTGCATATTGTAGTAAAAATAAAAATAAATGTTTATTTTAAAAAATATGAAAATATAAAATATTAAAATTCTACTTATACTACGATATAGTTAAGATTTTATTAAAATTTTTTCTTAAAAAATTATTTTTATTTTTATTTTAATTTTATTTATAATTATAAAGCTATAAGATCTTATAATTTATATCCAAAATTTAACAACTTTGTTATTTAGTGTTTTTTTTTTATCTTTTTTAGCTCTTTGATTTTAATTTGATATTATTATAAAGTATATATTTGAAAAATTTTATATTTATAAAAAATAGTACACACCCATCTCTTAAATTTAAATTTAAAATTTAAAATTTTAATTTTATTAATATTATTATTTATGAATAAAACATTATCATATAATAATGTAAAAAATACAAAACAATAATAAAATATTGTTTATATTTAATTTTATTTATTTGTAAAATTTAAGTAGGACATAATTAATTAATTATTATTTCTTTTTGCTAATACCTAGCTTTTTTTTCCTCTTACTAATATTGGGAAAATCAAGCGGTTGGGCTTCCAAATTTTGGGTGGAAAACCTAGAGAGGCTGAGAAATCGGGCTCATGTCGTATAGCGAAGTACATCCGTACATATTCTTTTCTGTTCCAGCAGCTGCCAAGTAAGCTCTATCCGGAAAAGGAAGGTTTAAGTTTGAACTGGTCAAGCTTGTTGCTCTAGGAAAAGAAAGAGGTGAAATTTAAAGGAAGAGACTCTGAGATTTTCTGACTACGGCGTACACATTTATTGAAATATTGGGTTGGTCTGACTAACTTGATTCTTTTTTTAATTGTTTATTTATAAAAAGATTATTTTATTAAGTTTCTACATTGTGACTAGCAAACATGTACCCCAAATAATTTTTTCCAAAGTGAAAAGGACTACCTGACTAGGCGTGCTCCCACTCCAGGGAAGGCGACAGCACTTGCAATGGGGAAGGCCTTTCCCAAGCAATTCATTCCCCAGGAATTCTTAGTGGAGGGCTACATACGTGACACCAAATGTGAAGACGTTTGTATTAAGGAGAAATTAGAGAGATTGTGTAAGTTTTTCAACTTTTGAAGCTGGGTACTTTCCCTTTTTTTTTTCTTTGTAATACATATTATTATTATATCTAGATAAAATGTTTTACGATTTCGAAAAGACGCGTAGCTGCATCAGCGTAGTCCTGACGCATTTACAGTTATATGCCCACGATGAATCCACGCAATTTCGGTTGAACTGCAGAAATTTCATATTGCCGCTGCAGTTACTCTGAATTTCCCTCCTTTGCTAGGTAAAACTACTATTGTCAAGACAAGGTACACAGTGATGTCCTAGGCAAATACCCTGAACTTGCAACAGAGGGATCCCCTACAATCAAGCAAAGGCTTGAAATAACGAACCCGGGGTCCTTGAGATGGCCAAAGAAGCAAGCATTGCATGCATCAAGGAATGGGGAAGGCCAGCTGAAGATATCAGCCATGTTGTCTATGTTTCTTCCAGTGAGATATGCCTGCCTGGTGGAGATCTATAGCCTGCTAGTCATCTTGGTTTGAGGAATGACGTTGGCCGAGTAATGCTTTGCTTTCTAGGCTGTCATGGTGGTGTCACTGGCGCCAAGGACATAGCCGAAAACAATCCGGGAAGCCGTGTTTTTTCAACTACTTCTGAAACTACCATACTTGGTTTCTGGCCGCCAAACGAGGCACGCCCTTATGACCCTGCTGGCGCTGCACTCTTTTTGGTGATGGAGCGGCAGCCGCAATCGCTGGGGGCAATCCTGTCACGGGCAAAGAGTCTCCATTCATGGAACTGAATTATGCGGTTCAATAATTCTTGCCAGGCACACAAAATGTTATTCACGGACGCCTCTCTGAAGAGGGCATAAATTTCACACTTGGAAGGGATCTTCCTAGGAAGATAGAAGATAATCTGCAAGAAGCTTACGTCAAAGGCAGGATTGACTGAGTTTGATGACTAGCTGTCCATCCTGGTGGACCGGCAAAACTTAAACGGTTAGAAAGCATTTTGAAATTGAATACCGAGAAACTAGAATGCAGCAGGAGAGCTCCGATGGACCATGGAAATGTTAGCAGCAATATCATACTCTATGTCATGGAATGTATGAGGGAAGCGTTGAAGAGAGGGTGGAGAAGAGGAGCCATGGGGACTTGGCTTAGCATTTGGGCCTGGAATTACTTTTGAAGGCATCCTTCTTCGAAGCTTATAAAACACGTCCTGCAGCCTGCTGTTGGCATTGAG
>JAFFZT010000098.1:0-43134 GCA_019804595.1 Bruguiera parviflora | reverse complement strand
CGATACGGTTCGAGTGAACAAAAAAAAAGAGAGAGAGAGAGAGAGAGGAGATGAGAAAACCACCAGGGCACAACAGGGTACGGTCTGGAACGAAGAAGCCACAGTAAAAAGGAGAAACAGGGGGAAACAAGCAATGGCCACAGCCCAGACGATTTCAGTTCACCAAATCACTACCAATTGGGCCTAAAAGCCACACGCAAAGAAAATACAGCCCCACTGGCTAGCTGTCAAGTCATTTCCATTCCATTCCATATAATTCGTGATCTCCCTCCCTCCCTCCCTCCCTCTACTTATAACCAACCGGGTTGCGATACAATTCTGACACACACACACACACACACACACACACAAACACACACACGGATACATGCATTAAACTCCCATGTCCTGTCATCCCAACACCATGATGGAGCCCCCCAGCAATTTCTCTTCCACCTTCTCTTACTTCTCCGTCAATGATTTCGCCGGAAGGCGCCTCTTCTTCTGGCGGGACGTACAAATTTTGGAGTTTCTCGTTGCTGTCGCTGCCTTCATCGCCATACATGCGTTGAGGCAGAAGAATCGCTACGGCCTTCCTATGTGGCCGGTTCTAGGTATGTTGCCGTCCATGTTGTGCGGTGTTCGGAGCAATGCATACGAGTGGATTACCGATGTGCTTTGCCGTCAAAATGGAACTTTTACTTTCAAGGGTCCGTGGTTTAGTAGTCTGAATTGTGTGGTGACTGCGGATCCTAGAAACATAGAGCACCTCCTCAAAACCAAGTTCTCCAATTTTCCCAAAGGAAAATACTTTCAAGAGCTAGTTCGCGATCTCCTAGGTGAGGGGATATTTAATGCAGATGATGAGATATGGCAGAGGCAGAGGAAGACAGCGAGCATTGAGTTTCACTCAACTAAGTTCAGGCAATTGACCACAGAGTCATTGCTTGAGCTCGTCCATTCCAGGCTCTTGCCAATCCTAGAAAATGCGGCAAGCAACTCCACGTCCATTGATCTCCAGGATATTTTATTACGGCTGACATTCGACAACGTTTGCATGATAGCTTTCGGTGTCGATCCCGGGTGTTTGCGACCAGGCTTGCCCCAAATACCATTTGCTAGAGCCTTTGAGGATGCAACCGAGGCCGCGCTGATGCGTTTCATGATGCCAACATGCATATGGAAAGCCATGAGGCATCTTGACTTGGGGAATGAAAAGAAGCTAAGACGATCCATAAGAGGCGTCGATGAGTTTGCGGAAGAAGTGATAAGGACGAGGAGAGAAGAAATCGCCGTGCAAAGCCACGACCACGACGACGATGGTGATGGGGATAAGAAGAAGAAGAAGAAGCAGCAGCAAAGATCAGATATCTTGACGATTTTTATGAGGCAAAAGGATGAACATGGGAATGGGCAGCTATTTTCAGACAAGTTTTTGCGGGATATTTGTGTCAACTTCATACTTGCTGGAAGAGATACTTCTTCGGTGGCACTCTGTTGGTTTTTCTGGCTTCTCGATTCCCATCCAGCAGTGGAGGAGAAAATTCTCTCTGAAATTTGCAGGATTCTCAACGAGAGGCAAGATTTCGACACCGGGAGCCCCCCACTCGTCGTCTTCAGGCCCGAGGAGATGAAGAAAATGGACTATCTGCAAGCTGCCATTTCAGAGGCCTTGAGATTGTACCCTTCCGTGCCGGTGGATCACAAGGAGGTAACTCCTCACCTTCCTCCCTTTATTTATTTATCGCTTTTTCTTTTTCTTCCGTTGGATAATTTTTGCAACCCTCCAAATATATATATATATATATATAATAAAATAAAATAAAATAAAAGTCACTCTGTGTCCATACATCGGATGTTGCTTATTTGCAAACTCCGTATGCCAATAATATTTTGTGCTAACAAGATGAAAATAAATAAATAAGCCGGCACGCAGTTTTTTAAACTCTCCAGGCATACGCCTAAGACTCTTCGTTTCAAAAGTTACCGTGCGGTCAAATTCTTGGTTACCAAGCACTGTCATCCAGCGTCGGTATCGATTTTAGACTTCCCAGAAACATGTGAATAGTTGACCAGAAACAGAGCCTCGGAAGACTGATCTGACCTGACATTTATTAGAGTAGTATTGGCAAGAGCGCAATCTTGATTACAGATTATGTTATATTCATTCATTTTATGCCCCAGAGTCGGTTGATTTCGGGATTTCAATAAAATTCCAGACAGAGAGAGACTTGACGTCTCGTTATCAATGCTTTGTTATGTTATGAGGACATTCACTTGTGACAAATCATCTTTCTTTTTTTTTTTTTTATAAATTTTCTTCGGTTCTTTTTAACCATTTGAGATTGAGTCACCTCTACTATTTTAGGTTCTCGAGGATGACACGTTCCCAGATGGGACTGCGCTGGAAAAAGGAACTAAAGTGGTCTATGCAATATACACGATGGGAAGAATGGAAGCTCTGTGGGGTAAGGACTGCAGACAGTTCAAACCGGAGAGATGGCTTAAAGACGGCCGGTTCATGAGCGAATCCGCCTACAAGTTCACGGCATTCAACGGTGGTCCTCGACTGTGCCTAGGCAAAGATTTTGCTTACTACCAAATGAAATTTGCCGCTGCCTCTATGATATTCCGCTACCGCACCAGGGTGGCTCAAGACCATCCGGTGGTGCCGAAGCTTGCTTTGACTATGTACATGAAGTACGGCCTGAAGGTGAACCTATTCAAGCGCGATATGTCTGAGATTCAGAAGCACCTCAAGGTCAATCAGTGAGTGTCATAAAGACGATGATGCCATATATCATCAATAAATAAACTTGATTTGTTGCTCAAACTCATGGGCGTCGCATTGGGGTTGCGTCATATACAGAACCGTTATGGGCTTTTCTTAGAGAAAACTGCTGTAGAAAAGAGAGTTGCGTACAGTTATTTTCGTGGATTTGACACTCATTTGGTTGTGCATATCTATATATCTATATCTATCTATATATATATATACATATATAATAATAATTATTATTATTAATCCATAGAATTACAATGCGGTGGGCTTTGGCTGCTGCACACTGACCGATAACACAAGTTAATTTGCTCCGCAATCGGCATTGTAAATATGGTTAACCTAATAATTCCTCGTCCAAATTGCCAAAAAGAGAAGTAAGAAGAACAAGAAGCTGCAACTTTGAAGCAGCATACGCATCTTGTTGGACAACCCAAGCTTGAGAAATGCTAATGTTATTTGTGACCAACCAAACGACCGGCAAGAGTTGTCCGAGAGCATGAACCTCGCGGAAAAAACTGCTAGAGTTGCCCAACAGATCAATCTAGTGATTTTCATAAGTTTGTAATCAGCTCTAGCAATGGAAAAGACTAAAACACGCATAATCAGAGATTCACCGTAAATCCTGAGAGCTGACAATCAGAGATTCACCGTAAATCCTGAAGGCTGACAGGGTAGAACATTATGACTCCATTGGGCGTCCAGTATGGCTGTCAAATGGAAAAAGATGGAAGACTCTTGCCAAATGCACTCTAGTAAACCGACTCACTTAGTGAATCATGTTTGTGGGCATGCACTACTAGAAATTGCTCATTACCTTATTAGCCATGCTAATCTTAGCAGGCTTACCCTCAACTGTAAATTAAGCTGTGCGTTACGTTCTCGTCCAGCTTATTAAACAGGTGTTATGCTTGCACCTTAAGCAGACTACCACAATACAGCTACCAAATAAAGACACGGGCAAATCAACACTGGAGAAATTTTCCTGCACGGTTCTGCATTGGTTTGTCCAGAAGAGTGTTGAACTGGGAAGATCTTCTCAGTACCACACCAGTGCAGATAAACTAACACAAAAAGAAATCTATTAGCACCTTCATGAAAGATAGTTCCTCAAGGACTCCTCTGATCTTTTGCTCCATAGGTATTTATCAGTGCAGAGTGCTCATGAACAAACTGAAAACAAAAAACGTCAAAGATCCTAAACTTGCCTCATTCAACTGCGCCCATCCCATTCATCATAGAATTCTTTCAGAAATTCCACCATCACCTTGTGTCTTCCCTCGGCCCTCTTCATTCCAGCCTGCAATAGTTATCAATGCTCATGCTGCTGTCCCAGATAAACATCTAAGTGGGAGCCATGAATAAGCATACGGTGATATATTAGATAGCAAACATACAAGATGAGAACCAAATGCATTTTTCATATGGTAATTCATCAATAAGAGAAAAATAACTGCATGGGTGAAGAAATATAAGCAACTAGGAAAACTGATTTATGTCATCCCTCCAAGTCAATGCCTTTACCTTTGTCTTCATCAAGTCCTTCAGCTTGAGTAGTTTCTCATGAAAATGGTTTACAGTAGTCTGCTCCTCTTTCTTCATATACTGTTCCTTGGACAAATCTGAACGTGGCTGAATAGCAGGATCATGAAGCACTCTGTTCCTACTGCCACCAAAAGTAAAGCAGCGAGCAATTCCTGAGATCAAAGGACATTATTATGCTTGTCAAAGAGCATGCAAATGTATGTCATGGCTGAGAAACAATTCACAGAGCACCACAGGCAGTCATTTGAAGGAATTAATGTGATGATGACAGAGAAAAACAGAAATTAATATCAGTGGCCATGAACAGATGAGGAAATGCCAAGCCTCAACACCCTCCTCCACTCTGTTCACACTCTTCCTCTCATGGCCAGGTTACATATGTGCAAACACGATAGAAGTATTTAACAAGTCAGATAATAGCAAATAGAGCTGGAGGCTTTCATAGGCTTCAAATTGTGCAGTATTAAGAGAAAAAATAAAAAAATACAGCAGGACAAGAAAAGTTGGCTTCTTCAGATGCAGAAAGAATAAGTCAAGAAAGTACCAACTGCACCAATTGCATCAAGACGATCAGCGTCTTGCACTACCCCAAATTCCAGGGAAAATTCACCATTTGCACTCCCCACAAGTTCGTCTTTAAAACCTGAATATTGAAAAATTGAGAGTTTGGAAGACCATAGGAAAACTTGCATCTAGTTTCACTAATAACAAAAAGCCACTTTGCACTTTCAGTTGCTTAAACTTAAAACTTTTAATTCTGCTAATGCCATCTTTAAAATGGAAATTTTAAAAGATAGTCACTCCTATCAATAAACAAAATCCAGTACAGCTGCTTTGCACCATTAGCATGCAAACACCAACAGAAAAATCAGACAATTCCAAGTACCCAATTCAACAGATGTAGGTAAATGAAAGACATGTCTGGTCTTTATTGAACTTATCAAGTTTTATCAACAAAATCACAAGGCACTAACAGCTGTAGAAAGGGCTAAATTAATCATTTCAGAACCCCAAAAATAACTGACAAATATGGCCATTTCAAGCAACAATTATTTGTTATAAATATCAAATGCTTCAAACTTAGAAGTATGTGACAACCAAAATAAATGATTTTGTGGAAATATATCATCATGCCTCCACTTGCTGATATTATTGAAAAAGGGATGCCTAAGCGAGTGAATCTTCACATGCCCAGAGACAAACAAGAAGAAAGTATAAAAGATATTTCATTGCATGACCATAGTGCTATCACATAACTCACCCATTCCCCTAATAATTTGTAAAATCTTCATCTTCTTGATTTCATCAATGCCCTCTTCCTCCAGAAAATTGTCAACGATTTTTTCCTCACATGGATCTCTGACAAGCAAAGCTCAAAATTATAAAAGAAAAAATTATCACAATGACCAAGTATTAGATCAAATTATCTGGAGTTTTAGATTCATACAAGGGTGCACTAGGGTCTTTGTACAAATAAACAGAGTGGATAAAGAGCACAGAGCTAAGTATGTGCAAACAGAAATGGCTTTGAAACAACATATGTTCACGATTACATATGCTAGTACAGCATGAGTAAGGCAGAAAGTGACCAACTTCAGCACCATTCATTGCATAGGACAATTATGCAGAAACTTTTCAAGACTAAAGCTGCATGTAAAACAAGCATACTTCTTGAAAACAGGAAAATGTTTGGGAAGAAACAAAGGATTGCTTTCTGAAGATAAAGAAGACAAGAAATACAAACCTTACGTATTTATAGTCACCTGTAGTAAATGTGAAAAGGAAAACGGATTAGCAATCTCTGCAAATGAGATCAACAAATAGATTTGTTTTTTTGGTAGCAACTAAAATCCTTCGAATGTCACAAGGATGCGCACGATAGAACAGACAAATGAAAAAAGAAAAGTGGTGTACAACTCATCAGAATTCCTTTTCCAATAACATAACTAGAGTATATTAGCATGCATTACATTCTATCAACCAAACACATAATAATATAATCCAAGTTAAACAATGCAAAAACCAAATTCAGCAAATAATACCCAGAAAATTCTTCTTACTCTTATGCAACAATAGATAATTTCCCGAATACATTTATGGAGAAAGGGGCACCAGAATACCATTAATGAGTCCATACGAGAGAAGCAGTTGTTAAGTTGATCAAAAATTCAAAGGAAGTTTAGTAGAAGAAGAACGTTACCTATATCGTGAAGAAGTGCAGCAAGCTCAACCTGCAGCAACAACAACAACAACAACAGAAGAAGAAAGAGAAAAAAAGAAAAAATAGAGGGAGTCAGAAAGAAGATCTAATTATTACTAAACCTGCCAGGACCCCAGAAAAAAAAAAAGTAAAAGAAAAGAAAAGGATAAGCCCTGCCAAGCTGAAAAAGTAAGAAGCAAACCAATTCGGAGATGAACAGTAGAGATTGGCCCAAGAGAAGAGAACTGAGGAGAGGGGGTCATACGATTTCCATGAAATCGGGGGAGGAAGAAAGGCCTTCTTCGGCAGCGAGGGAGAGTGCGAGGTCCCTGACCCTCCACACGTGGGCGGCGTCATGCGATGCGTCGTTTCCTTTCATCACCCTTTCCACCAATTTCTCCGCTCTCAACAGCGTCTCCCTCCTCATCTCTCTCCTCGTCTCTTCTCTTCTCTCTGTGGGAATGGAATGGAGGGATGGATGGTCTTCTCCTAGTTCCACCACACGTTCTAACGTTTGTCGTGAGAGGTGTACCGCACATTTTAAAAAATTAAATAAGTTAAATGAAAGAAGTATTAAATATATTAAGTTATAAATTATGTAAATATAATTTTAAAAGAGAATTAAAGGTTTATCAATATAATTAAATTACTTAATGAAGTAAAACTAAATAATATTTTTTATTATTAAATAAGTGATTATATAAAATAAATTTTTTATATAAAAATTTTTTCTAAATAAAATTTTTTTTTCAGATAAAAATTTATTTTAAATAACAATTTATACTTATTTAGAATTATTATCTTAATATATAAATAAATATTTATTTGTAAATTTTAGAATATCAAACAATTTTGACAGAAATAAAAAGTAAAAATTTTCTCTTTCAATTTTTTCAAAAATTAAAGAACTTATTAAGAGATATCTTTTCTTGTAGTATTCAATTCAACTTATTATTTTCAATTCTTTTATTTTCTAGAGTATAATGTTCATATTCTTCTTAAATATCTAAGTTCGTGTTCCTTTAAATGTTAGGTTTAGGATTTGTCTTATTAAAGTTTAATTTAGTCTTTTTTACATATTTTTTAATTTCTTGTATGCGTTAGATCTTTTAGTCATGTCTTTTGGAGTTTTTCGTATCAGTTGGTATCAAAACCTTACTTTAAATTAGGTTGGATCAACTAATTTTTTAATTTGCTGCTTTGTGATTTATTTATTTCTATTTAGTTTGTTTATTAAGCATATTACCATTTAAATGAGCCAATCTATTCATTTGTAATCCTTCTCACTTTACTCATTTGTTTAAGATCATAACTATAAAAAATGTGTTATTTTCAATTCCAATTGTAATGATATGGTGTATATGGTAATAAAAATTGAAAGATAACTTAAACAAAAGGGTTCCACATGGTCTGGGTAGAATTCAAGTTTTACCTCATCTTGGAAGCTGAATTGGAGTAAAAGGGACAAAAAGGCCAATTATAAGTCCAAAGTTGAGCTATCCATGAGCAAGAATATAGGTTCTAGCAAGGAGACAAGTAATTCTGACCCTCAACCAAGTAGAAATAAAGATATTAAATGTTTGAAGTGTTTGGGAAGGGGTCACATTATATCTCAATGTCTAAATAAGCGTGCAATGATTTTGAGAGGTAACTGTGATGTTAAAACTATAAGTAAATCAGATGATGATTTTATTGTATCATTAAAAAGTGAAAGTGATGAAGAAAAGTATTCGGTTAATAAAGTAGATCTTGTCATAAGGTAAGCATTGAATGTGCAAGTGAAGGAAGAAAATGAGGTACAATGAGATAATATCTTTCTTACGAGATGTCTCGTAAAAAATAAGGTATGTAGTATAATTATTGACAATACAAGTTGCAATAATATGGTTAGCACAATTATGGTTGAAAAGTTGAATTTACCAACTATGAAACATCTTATGCCATATAAGTTTTAATAGTTGGATGAAAATGATGAAGTTAGGATAAATAAGTAAGTGCTTGTGTCATTTTCTATCAAAAGGAACCGTGATGAAGTTTTATATGATGTTGTACTCATGCATAAGGAAGGTCATGATAGTTTGATAGACAAGTTATACAGGATGACTTCAAAAATTGATATTCCTTTGTAATGAATGAAAAACTTGTCACTTTTGTACCATTATCACCTCAATAAGCTTATAAGGATTAGTTAAAGACTAAAAATATGAGTGAACAGAAATGAGAGATTGAAAAAAGAGGAATAATCAAAACAAAAAAGAGCAGAGAAAATATAAGGACACAAAAGTGAGAGAAGAAAACAGAAAGTTTCTACGTAAAAAAAAGTGATATCGAAAGAGCATTTTATATCAAACAACATATGATCGTACTTTTGTACAGTGAGACTTATTTTCACATTAACAAGTTTGACTCATTTTTCTCTAATATTGTTATTTCTCTTTTGTAGGAATTTAAAGATATATTCCCTGACAATGTCTTAAATAGGTTGCCTCTTAAAAGAGGAATTAAGTATCAAATTGATTTTATCCTTGGTGTAGCTATCCTAAATTGACGAATATATAGGAGTAATTTCGAGGAAATAAAGAAGTTCAAAGGTAGGTTAAGGAACTTATTTCAAAAGGATATATATGGGAAAGTATGAGTCCACATATAGTTCTTGTCTTACTTGTTCCCAAGAAAGATGGAATTTGAAGAATGTGTATTGACTATTGAATAGTCAACAAAATCAATGTAAAGTATCATTAGCCTATACCTAAGTTAGATGACATGTTAGATGAATTGCATGGTTCATATCTCTTTTCTAAAATTGATTTGAAAAGTATATATCACCATAGTAAGTTAAGAGAGGGAGATAAGTGGAAAATAGCTTTCAAAACTAAATATGGTTTATATGAATGACTTATTATACCATTCGGTCTAACTAATATACCGAGTACTTTTATACGATTAATAAATTATATTTTGCATTCATTCATTGATAAATTTGTGGTTAAATATTTTAATGATATTTTGATCTATAAAAAAAACCTAGAATAATATCTTAATCATCTACATTCTATTTTAATTGTTTTACATTTTAGGAAATTATATGCTAATTTCAAAAAATGTTCTTTTTGTACTAATCAAATCACATTTCTTAACTATATTATGAGTGTTAAAGGTATTAAGATTAATGAGGAAAAAGTTAAAGCTATTCGTGATTAACTTACACCTATATCAGTTTATGATGTGTGTATCTTTCATGGTCTAGCTAGTTTTTATAGATGCTTTGTTAGAGACTTCAGTACCATTGTTGCACTATTAATTGAGATTATAAAAAAGAACATGATTTTTAAGTAAGATAGTGATCAAGACAAGACTTTAATTGCATTAAGGAAAAATTAAATTCTACAGTCTTATTTACTTTACCTAACTTTGCAAAACCTTTTGAAATTGAGTGTGATATTTCAAGTATTGACATTAGAGTTGTTTTAATACAAAAAAGACACTCAATTACCTTCTTAGTGAAAAGCTAAGTAAAGCAAATCTTAATTATCCTATTTATAATAAAGAGATATATGCATTAGTATAAACTTTGGAGACTTGACAACATTACTTTTAACCCAAATAGTTTGTCATCTATACTAATCATGAATACTTGAAGCACTTGGAAACATAAGAAAAGTTGAACAAAAAACATACTGAGTAAATTAAATTCATTAAGACCTTATTTTGTAGGTATGCCTTACATAATCAAATATAAATAAGGTAAATAAAATATGATAATTAATGTATTATCTTGTAGGTATGCTCTTATCTCTACATTTACTACAAAATTATTAGGATTTGAATATATTAAAGATTTATATATGGAAGTTCCTAATTTTGCTAATGTGTATGAAGTATGTGAAAAGTCAACTCTTGAAAGGTTTTATAGGTATGAGGTTTTCTTATTCAGGAAAAATCATTTATGCATCTCTATGAGTTCTTTAAAGGAATTGGTTTTAAGAGAGATTTAAGAGGGTGGTATAATAAGTTACTTTGGAGTTAAGAAAACCTGAGATGTCTTAACTAAACATTTCTTTTGGCCACACATGAAATCAAATGTTGAAGAGGTATATAAGAAATGCATAACATACAAGTAGTTTAAATCTAAAGTCTTACCCCATTACTATATACCTTCGTACCCATACCTAGTTATCCCTAGGTTAATTTATCTATGAACTTTGCACTAAAGTTACTGCAATCAAAAAGGGATAGGGATTCTATATTTATTATTGTTGATAGATTTTCAAAAATGGCACATTTCATCCCATGCCATAAAACTAATAGTACAATCAATATAGTTGACTTATTCTTTAGAGAAGTAGTATATTTGTATGGCATGTCGCAGAGTATTGATTAATCAAGTAGAAAGATTGTTTATATGGGCAAATTAAGGTGATTAATCAAACTCTTTCTACTTTTTTACATGCTTTTATTTGAATAAATTTGAAAATATAGGAAGATTGTTTACTGCATGTTGAGTTTGTATATAATAGGAGTGCTCATTCTATTACTAATTACTCTTCATTTGAAATTATATATAGTTGTAATTCGTTAGCTTATTTGGATTTGGTGTCTATACTTGTCAATGAGTATGTTAGTTTAAATGGTGAATACAAGGCTAATATGGTGAAAAAATTGCATGAGATATAATAACATATTGAAAAATGAACTGAACAATATGCATCCAATGTCAACAAAGGGTAAAAGAATGTGGTGTTTAAACTTGGTGATTAGGTTTGAGTGAATATGCATAAGGAACGATTTCCAACTTAGAAGTGTTCAAAGCTATAGCCTAAAGAAGATGATCTATTTTAAGTTATAACACAAATTAATGATAATGCCTATAAGTAAGACTTTTTGAGTAAATATAATGCAAATGCAACATTTAATGTTTCTGATTTTTTCCCTTTTGATATAAGTGATGATTTGATGACAAATCCTTTTAAAAAAGGGGGAATGATGAGAAGCTTAGAGATGATACATGGAAGGTTTCAAAGGATGCAAGAGATCCATTGCACATTTTAGAAGGCCTGATAACATAAGCTATAACCAAAAAGATGAAAGGAGCAATAATTAGGTCAATTAAGGACATTTAGGCTAACTAATTACAAATAATGTGAATTCAAATTTGAAAGAGAGTTAAGGTCTTATTAATATGATTAAAATACTTAATGGGTTAGGACTAAGTAATAGCATTTACTCATAAATAAGAGTTTATCCTAAATAAGTAATAGTATAAAAGTGAAAATTTTTTATGGAAAAATTTGTTCTAAATAAGAATTCGTCTTAAATAGGAATTTACATATCTTTAAGATTGCTATCTTAACTTATAAATAAGCACCTTCTTATAATTTTTGGATTATCAAATAATTTTGAGAGAAATAAAAAATAAAATTTTCTCTTTCGATTCTTTTGAAAACTAAAGAACTTATTAAGAGGTATATCTTTTTGTGACATTTAACTTGACTTATCACTCTCAATTCTTTTTTTTTTTTTTTTGGAGTGTGACATTTATATTGTTCTTGAATACTCTAAATTTGTGTTTCTTTAAATGTTGAGTCTAGGGTTTGTCTTATTAAAGTTTGATTTAACTTTTCTAAATATTCTTTAATTCCTTATGTGCATTAGGTCCCCAAGTCATGTCTTTTGGATTTTTCTCATTACATGCCCAACCAACTAAATCCTTACCTTAGCCTTTCCACTTACCTTTGACTTACTTCTATCACTCCCTTTGGGATTTGTGATAGCAACAGTAGTAGCAAATTTGATTAGTTAGTTTTGTTTTTTTCTTAAATAAGATTTTATTTTGACTAAATGTTATATAATTTGAATTAATCTAATATATTTATTTTTCAATAAAAAAAGACTTTGGTAGACATATATAAACATTTTTTCTTGTAGTAATTTGATTTCCTAGCATCACCTACACATATAAAACCCATAAATGTAAACATTTGTAAATCCTCCCAATGTACCTAAGAAAGAAAAAAACAAAAAAAAAAAAACAAAACCACAAAGATACCACTTTCTCCATTTTATCCCAAATTGTAAAAGGTAAAAAGTTAAAGAAATGAAATTTTCCAATTATAAACTAAACTAGGTGCTTAACTAGGCTCTATGCGATATTCTTATTTAATTTAATAAATATTATTTTTTAATTATTTAAAAAAGTTAATTATTTATATTTAATTAAAAACACATAAATAACATAATTTTAAAGTTATGTAAAACAGTAAAAAAAATGAAATATCAAATAAAAAAAATTAGTATGCTTAACTTACTATATATATATATATATATATATATATATATATATAAATAATAAAAAAGGGAACAATAACATCACAAAGGAGAGAAAGAGAGAGAGAGAGAGAGAGAGAGAGAATAAATTTTATTCTTAAAAGTGTTCAAAATTTGTAATAAGAAAGGTAAAAAGGACATTTTGGCCTAAATTTAAAATTTGATAGAAAGGAAGAAGAGGGAACATATGAACAAAAAGGGATCCAAAAGGCATGATTTTATTAATCTAACGAGAAGAAACAATACATGCTTGTTCTATAAAAGAAATAGTGAAAATTAGGGCATACGTCTATTGCAAAAGAGATAGTAAAGGTAAGGACGAAAAGAGGGAAACTTGGTAAAGAAGAGAGTTTGGTTGCGTATAGTCTAAAAACAAGGAAACTCAGTAAAAGAAAAAAGTTTGGCTACATTTGGTTAGAGTTATTAATGTCAGTTGGATGGAAGTTAATCTTAAATGGAGTTGTGAAGAAAGAAAAAAAATGGAAAAAGTTGGTTTTAGGAAATGTGAAATGATAGTATTCATGTAATCAAATAATGTTTACATTAAATTTTGAAATATATAAAGAAAAGTTGCATGTAGTATTTAGAAAGCCCATATTTATTATGATTTCTAGTTAGTTAATGGCACTTAATGCATTATGAAATGTGTATAAGTTGATTCATTAGATTTAACTTTACATGATGCTTTATATTTAAGGTATAAGAGTATAGGGAAATGACAAAGAAAGGGAAGATAGTTAAAGAAATTAAGAAGGAAGGTTTAAGGGATAAGAGCTATATAGTAAAGAAAAAATTATGAAAAGTGGATCAGAAACACTCAAAAGGAATGACAAAGCAAATAGAGTAGATAAATGATAGCATAACTAAGGCAACATAGGAAAAAGGGTAATGAAAAGAGTGAGAAAAAAAAATGAAAATGCAAAGTTAGGTGATAAAGCTTTAAGCAATTTACAAAAAATGAGACAAAAGGGATTAAAGAGCAAAGCTACAAAGATAAAGGTAAGGTTGAAGAAGGTAACAAAAGAAACCATTATAATTAAGTAATGGCTACTAAAATGTAATAATTTAATTTTTATCCTTAACTTTACATTATGTTACATTCTTCATAAAGTGATTTTGTAAAAAGTATCAATGTTGTATTTAAAGGTCTAAATTGAATAGAAAAGAAAGTTGTATGGATTATAAGTATCTACTCATTCGATCACAAAGTCTTTTATATTCCTTGGTCGTAATGATGCTTAATTGTTATGCCAACATGCAATCTTAAATCATTATCATCGAGAACAATAACAAACCCTCTTATTAAGTATTTACAACTTTTGTCCCTCAAAATGGACTTAAATGTTTAATTGTTTTTTTTTTTTGACATGAGTAATTGGTTTTGTGTGTTTGTATAATAACCTTTTAAAGTGTTTAAGTTAGTATCAAATTTGGTTGGGTGTGTTTGTTACATGGATGTAGACACTTATTATCTAATGTTGCCTAAACTAAATAGTTAAAGTTGTTTCTACTTTCAATGAACAACAATAAAGGTCCACAATATAAGTTTACTAGCATTGATATTTATATGTAACTTAATATCAAATAGGACATTATGTAATTGGCTGATGAAGCAGTTTGACCTTAACATAGAAAATTAAAGATGTGCTTTGATGTTGAAGAGTTGGTTAATAGAAATAGTGAGGGCTAGATATTGAGGATTCTTAATGGTCTAATAAAGTTCTAAAGCAACTTGAAAAGGAAAAAAATTGAAATATTAAAGAAAAAAAAATGTGTCTCAAAGATTCTTGGACAAGAAAAGAGTGAGCAGGATTTTAAGAAAGCATTCTTATTATATGTTTTAGGTGTCTTTTATTGTACTTGTATAAATTTTAAGATCTTTATAAAATTGTTGCTAGTTATTTGGGGTGTTAAAGGGGTGAAAAGTTACAATTAGGGTAAATATGTGTCAGATTGGTTGGCCAAGCATGCATGAAAGTATCCCCATGTTAATGGTAAGAATTTACTTGTTAAGATCTATAACTTCATGTAAGTTTTAGATATATTGCTTATATTAAAATGCTAATAACAAGTCATTATTGCTTAATCTTTTAAAATAGTTTATCATGTATATAATTACATTATATTTCTCTATTGCACCTTTTCTATCTTAATTATATTGATATTGGATGTTTCATTAAATTGGATAGTTACTCTTATTTAATAGCGTGGGATGAGGAGACCATATTTAAAGGTGAAAACTCAAGATATAAAGGAATTTGGCAAAGAATAAGTAAAACTACGAAGTTAATAAATTTTATCATTTGAGATAAGATTGTTATTTATTATAGTAAATTTGGTTATTGAAATCAAAATGTAATAAGTAGGTAGTTTGTGGCATAATATCTAGGAAGTCACATCCATTTGAGATGAACCAATAAGATAAAGATATAGTGCTCAAAAAACTCAAACAAGAATTACTTGAAGGTTAAGTTAAGGAAGCTTAAATAAGGTTTAATGTTTGCAGGATATAATTTAGCACTTATTGATTACTACCTTGTCATATGTTTCTAATGAGTTATTTTGAGTGCTAAATGAATTTATAAGGTTGAAAAGATGGGATTAGATAATAATGGGCGAAAAAGTCAAGGTGTAAAAAAAGAAGAGGAAGATATTGACATACTAGCGTTAGACTTCTAATAATGTAATAACCAAAGCAAAGAATATCATGGAAAGTAAAAAGCATTTAAAGGCAGATAATCTTGTAAAATTGATAGTATCTAATCATAGTTCTTTATAGGATAATAATGAGGAGCATCATGCAAAGATATAAGAGGGCAATGACAATGAGGATGAAACTACTGAAAAAGAAAATGATGACGTTGAAGATGAGAAATGAGAATGTTAATGAGGAACTTTATGACAACCTCAAAGTAAATCTACATAGAAAGGTTGATGATGATACTGAAGAGAACCATGAAGTTAATATTGATGAGAATTTTAATAAAAAAGTACATGAGTTAAAAAAAAAAAAAGATGAGTGATGCAAAGAAAAATAAGAGTAATAATAAAAAGCTTGATGAGATTATTGGTGAGAATTTTAAAAGGTTAATTATGAAAGGTATCAATAAAGTTAGGGAAGAGAATAAGGAAGGAGGCTTGGGTGGGGACAAGATAGGGATGATGAAAGAATTTAGGGAGGATTAGCATAAGTTAAATGTGACTAAGGTGAATGATACTAATAAAAAGCAATAATAAAAGGTTGGTAACATTGATGAATTAGAAAATAACGGAGCTGGAATAAGTGATGTGGTAGGCCTAAGGGGATGAAATGCCTAACAAAGTGCATAAAGATAAAGTCCCAAAGGTAAACAACAAAATAGAACATATTCGTAAGTATAAAGAAATCATTCCAACACCAAGGTCTAAGTAGGAAATTGATAGGAATGATATTGATGAAATCAATGTTAGGCCATGAGAAGTTGAGACACTCTTAAGAGATGACGACAATGTTGCAGTACAACAAGATAGTAATGGGAAGCATGTTGATGAGAATGCTATATCAGATGACAATGTTTGTGATGAGTAAGGAGCTTAAGGATGGGAGAGGTTGACAATCCTAATGGGCAATAAGAAGATAGTAGTGATAAGGATAAAGGTCAGCCTGGTAGGATTCTTCCCTTACTTAAATATAGTGAGTTGGTTGTTTCCACATATTGTTAGTGATGAACTAATATATATATATATATTATAACAAGTAAGAAGGTAGGGAAGGCAAAAGGTAAAGGTAGAATAGATAAATCTAGTAAGCCTAGATGGTGTCAAAGGCAAACCTAAAGAGAAGTGGATCCTCTAGCCATTAAAATGTCGACGTGTAAGAGAAGTGAGATGCTGGATATTGATATGCAGTTAATTAATTTGATTTGTTGGAACAAGGCTAGGTAATAGCTGAAAGGTTGTTTTTTTGTGCAATTATACTATTTAAGTGCATCATAATTTCTAATGCTTATTTACGCCTCACATGTGAATTGCTAACTTAGACTACACACCAGTGAAATGCAAACTTGTGAAGGCTAAATACTGCATCACGACCGAAAAAGAGCTACATGATTGCTTGAGTATAAGAGGCTTATTAAGTGTTAGGGTCAATATTCTAATCGTGTGCTTGTTGTTTGATTCAATTAAATCATACACGATATATGAATTTGTGATTAACTACTAAATTAATTCATGTTCTTTCCTCCTGATGTAGTTAGTAACAGAAGCATCTTAGTTGCTCAATCAAGAATGGTTATACTGTTGACTTACTACCTTGATATATTATTGATCATTTCTTTTCAGTGTGGTTGATTGTTGTGTCTTATTTAGAAACAATTATGTTCTTGACCACTATAAAGATTGTTATTTTGTGTTGGCTTTGATTTTTTGTTGTTTGTCGGTAGTCAAAGGTATTTCTTGTAATTGCATCTAAAGGAAATAAGGAAGAATAATTACTTTGTTAATTCAATTCTTCGGGGGATATATTGAGGCAATTGCTTGGTGAGGATACGAACCTCCATTAGTGCATTACAGTAAGTCCAACTTATTTGACACACTGTGGTAGCTAGAATAGTTTGACTCCATTTCAACAAGAGTGCATTGCTTTAACGACCCACATTTGCATATGATATTTTGTACAAGTTTTTGTGCCAACCCTTTAGAAAGAACATTGGAGTTTACTTGTTGCCAATCCATGTGCGTGTATTGTTGATTATCTTGATATGCTCATAGTTTGAATAGTATCCATGCATAGTTTGCGATCAAGAGCATGGTTAGCTCTGAAATGAATTATTAGTATAGTATATTTTGTAGTGTACATCAATTCATAATGAAAGAACACAGTCATTTGGATGTTGCCCTTTCTGGGATATTCTTAGCTGCCTGCTATTTTTCAATTGTTTAGACACACGGATCCTATATTCAACGAAGATTTCTCAAAATAGCAACAGGGTGAGGTTGAAGGTGTTCCCATATAGAATAATAAGTTAGTCATCTCAAAATTGTTTATGATTAACCACGAAAGCAGTTGAGTTATAGTGCAAACTGGGCAGCCATATTTGGTAGGCTTGCAACTAAAGATTTATTGTCATGTTCTTATAGCCATGACTCTAGTGTGTATGTTGCAATGACTATGAACAAGTAGGACCTGTTTGTTATGGGTTGGTGCAGTGATCCGTACCCTCATCTCTTATATCCGAGGTTTTTGTGACCTTAGAATTTGTCCATTTCAAGAGCCTATTTATGGTTATGATCAATCTTGCCGGGGTCAGTGGTGGATACAAGAGAGCACGTCTGTGTCTGGTTATTGAAAACGCACTGGGAATGAAGTTGGGAAAGTATATCTATGACTCGGTGCAACAAAATTAGCAAATGTAACATGAATTTGGATAATTTTTATTGTTCAAAGAGTCTACAACAAGGGTTAATACTTTCGTCATATTTTGACCCCCCCCCCAAAAAAAAAAAAATAAATTGGTGTTCTTTTTGTCATATTTTGAGCCTTGTTAAGGCATAATTACCATATTTATATGTGCATAGATTTATTTTATTTCTCTGCGACGTGGCATCTCCTTCGATATTTAAATATCCAAGAACCACTATTTATTATTTTAATTAAAAGTTTAGATAAATTTGAAAATAATATATTACAATAAATATAATTTATATGCAATGTAAATTATTATTTGTATATATACCAAGTGGTATAAAAATTAATCATGTCCGTAAGAGGGCGCAGAGGAAGCCTGAAGATTCGAAGAGTCCCAATGGATAGAATTCTGTGGTTGTGAGTTGCAGTAAGTCGGTGCCAGCCACCGACAGCTCCTTCTCCTCCCCCTCTTCTACCGCGTCCATAGCCACCGACAGCTCGTCTTTTTCTTTCCGTTCAGTTTGAGTTTCGGGTAAATGCAATGATGAAGCTCCCTAATAAGTCTTGTCTTTCTTATGGCTTCCATTTCATCTGATTGTTATTGTTATTGTTATTATTATTATTAACAGGAACTTATATTTTTCTTTTCTTTTTCTTTATTTTCATTTATTATTATTATTATTATAATTATATTGGCCTTTTTTTCTGGAATTTCAATTGCCATTTCGGCTCTGGGGAAAAGGGAAGATTGAAGAAAAGAAAAAGGAAAAAAAAAAAAAAAAAGAGCATGTTTTCTCCCACCGCCCCCACCAGGTTAAAGTCCTTTAAAAGAAATTTTTCCCCCCCCCCCCTTTTGTTTTGTTCTGTTTTGTTTTGTTTTATTCTTTGGGTGGGCTGGGCTGGGCACGGGCACGTATAATTTATTTGCTTTCAAGTCCAATTCCACTTCTTGATTATTTTTTTGTTTTGTTTGTTAATGAAAAATTTGATGTGGATGCGGTGCAGCTTCTTATGGGGACAATGCCTGGGGTTTAGCTTCAAAGACTGCAATGGAGTGTTCGTTTCTTCTTCTACTTCTGCTCCTACGGCTCCCAGGAGGACAAGGTTCCTTGACCGGAGACACAGAGTTCACCTGCTTTGCTCTTCTTCTCCCTCTTCTGGTACTCCCCTCCCCTCTTATCTCTCTGTGTGCCCATTTGGGATGTGTTTTCTTGTTGGAAATTAATATTTCTTTTCTTCTATGCCTTCGTGCCATGATGATTTTTGTTGGTTATGACTTTTGAACAGCGTGGGCAATAATGGAAGTGGTGCTTTAGTAGTTACCATTGTTCTTTTTTCTTCCAATAATTTTTGTTTTTTGTGTTTCCTTTTTTTTGGGCGGGTGAGTGCAGCGTCAAGCGAGTCATGAAAGATTTTCTAGATCATGCATCGCTACATAACTCTCATTTGTTTGAGGCCAAAAACTATAACTGTATAGCTGCCCTCCCTCTTTTGTACTTCTTTCATCAAATTGATGCTTGCTTCAGCTTGACTTGGTTTTCTCTTAAGAAATATGTATCCAATTATGCCTAGGCATAGTCACGGTGTTGAAGAGCATCATTTCAAGTTTGTTGCACTGCATGAAATTATCCCCTTTTCCCTCGTTAAGAATATGTGGAAATTTATTAGTCACTGGCAAATGTAAACTGTTGTAGTGACTTTGAGTTTGCAAGAATCATGGTTAATAATGGTAGGGAATTGTGACATTGTCAAAATTTTTGTCTTATTATGCTTTGTGTAGTCAGGGGGACAGCAATATGTCCATCAGATATATAATAAATTCCCCAAGATAAGTTTTGATATTTGTTGTTCATATGTTTTTATATGCTCTTTATTAGTAATATTACCTCTTGTTACTTTATTGACTTGCAAAAATCAGTTGAATACTTGAGTTTTTTTTTTTTTTTTCTTGTTATCCAATTTTTCTTTTTGGGTTTTCTGTCTTAGAAAATGTTTTTAATTGTATTAAGAATCTCTGCATCTCTGGCCATGTATGTAAAAGCAATGTCAGGTTGCTTCCTTTAGCTTTTAGATTGTCACTCATCTGAGACATTGGTAACTTGCATGATTCTCCCATATATCCATTTTTAATATCTCCGTATAGGGAAACTATAAGGAAAATCTTTCGTTTCTTTGTTCCCCATGGATCAAGTACAACATTGACAATTTCAATAATGCAAACTGTGTTTGGACATTAGACTATAGTTGTTCATCAACCTAGTGTTGTCCTACCTGAGGCAACTGTCCAAATGAGTGACAGTAAACATGTTTTAAGCAGAGCTCAAACAAAGCACGAGCCTTGGTCTAAGTAATGGTAAGGTCATTCCATTGTGACTTGAATAGTGTTAAGGTTACAGGCTTTAATTGTAAAATCATTTTCCTTGCAAAAAACAGGAAAGGCATAAATATGACCTTTTCTAGATCCCATGGTGTAAGGTCACTTGCACTAAAATGCCATTTTTTTAAGACACAGCTCAAACAAGCGACTTCTAGTTTTTTATTTTTGTTTAAGAATTGACATGTTCTATCTAATATTAATTTATGCTTCCCACAATGGATGAATGGCATGAATGGTTAACTTCTTTTTCTTTTCCATAAGACTGTGACCATTCATTGGTGATTTGTGTGTGTGTGTGTCTATATATATATATATATATATATCAAACAAGCAGGTCTAGAGTTCAAATGTCTGTGAGAATCATTGATTGAGTTTCTTTTATACCAATTTGAAGAAAATACTTTATTTTACATTATAGCAGTTCATGTAAAATGGAAAATTCATTATTTCTTCATGTTATTTGGGATGAATATTGCATGGCTCTTCCATAGGCGATATTTTTTCTGATTTTAACTCTTCATCATATGAACCATGCTGATCTAGAATTCAAATATCTGTGAGGATCATTGATCAAGTGTCTTTAAGAACCAATTTGAAGAAAATAATTTGTTTTATCACTAATGATATCCCCATTATATTGATGTTTTTCCAGGATTGTATTTTCTCATTTTTTATTTTATATCATATATATGGAGATTTTTCCTTTTAAAGTCAATTTGTTTTTCATTTAGACCCAATCTTGATGAAGGCTGCAAGAGGAGAGCCTGTAAATAGGCCTCCAGCATGGATGATGCGTCAAGCAGGAAGGTATATGGCTGTTTACAGAAAGCTTGCTGAGAAATATCCTTCCTTCAGAGAGAGATCAGAGACAACTGATCTTATTGTAGAAATTTCTTTGCAGCCCTGGAGAGCCTTTCTTCCCGACGGTGTTATTATCTTTTCTGACATACTTACCCCCTTACCAGCATTTGGTGTCCCATTTGATATAGAAGAAGTAAGGGGCCCTGTAATTCACTCACCAATTCGTTCTGAAGAAGACCTGAAAGCTTTACATCCCATTGAATTAGAAAAACTTCATTTTGTTGGGAACTCACTCAGAATATTGCGAAATGAGGTAATACTTTACTTTGAGGCATGAGGCCAAATATGCTTGATCAGTGTTTTTATCTATGTTGCAAACTTGACCATGGAAGCTCACTGCTCCAAGCCACTCTTTTAATGACTTGTGTAGCTTGAGGGGCATGCTGCAGTTCTCGGTTTCGTGGGTGCACCTTGGACAATTGCCACATATATCGTCGAAGGGGGTACAACACGTACATATACAACCATAAAGAGCATGTGCCATGCAGCCCCACATGTCTTAAGAGCTCTTCTTTCCCATTTGACAAAGGCAATAGCTGAGTATGTTGTTTTTCAAGTTGAGTCTGGGGCTCACTGCATACAAATATTTGATTCATGGGGTGGTCAGCTGCCACCTCACATGTGGGAGTCTTGGTCAATGCCTTATATTAAAGAGGTAATTTGTTTCTTGTACTACTTGGTAAATTGGTTTCCTCTATTGAATTGTTGACATTATGTTTCAAACAGAGAATAGTATTTAGCTGTTTTGAGCTTAAAAGTTTGGTAATTTGCTGCATTCTGTTGCATGCTTTTTTTAATAGGAAAGTTGGGGTTGTAATGGGTATTGTTTTGCTGCTTCCTGTGCAATTACTCCAATTTGATGTGGTGGCTCCATCTAGAAGTAGAAATGGTGCAGGAACATGGATTTCTTCTTCATTACCCTTTTTTCTGTTGTGGCACAAATGTTACTGTGCTTGGTTGATTGTGTACTTTAAGTGTCTATACTATAGATGTGCAAGTTAACAGGTATCGCCTAGTTGTATCTTCCACGGTATTTGATTACATAAGGTTGTTTCTAAAAATTGCAGATAGTCGACATTGTAAAGCGTAAATGCCCTGCAACACCACTTGTTCTCTATATCAATGGAAATGGTGGCCTCCTTGAGTATATGAAACAAACTGGAGTTGATGTAATCGGGCTTGATTGGACAGTGGACATGGCAGATGGAAGAAAGCGTTTGGGTAGTGGGATCAGTTTACAAGGAAATGTGGACCCTGCATATCTATTTTCCCCTCTTCCTGCATTGACTGATGAAATCCAAAGGTTAGTGAAATGAATTAAAAATCAAACTCCTTGTATGATCATTGTGTGCTAATCTTACGAAGACTGTGTTATTAATGTGACATGTAAATTTCTGTATGCGTGCCAACTCTTGGCTAATCATAGCATGTGATGCTGAGTCACAATATTGAACCTTACTGATTTCTCACTCATCTAGATTAGTTCATGGAGATTGGTCAGGAACAAATTGCTCAAGTTTAGTTGGTTGAAATTTCTTCAATGGAAATGTCTCTGTTATACTTCACTTCTATGTGATAGTGTAACAACAAGGAGAATGCAATTGATGCTCTGTTGGAAAGGACAAGGTGTTTGATAAGAGAATGTCCAAATTGCGTTTTATATCTCTTACTATGGTCAATAGCTGAAATTCTATTACCTTTTTTGTGAAGAAAGATTTCCTAGACCCTATTGAGATGAGACTTAATAAATGTATCATGTTAAGTTAGTAAGCTTCTTAATCTGATGGAATCATTTTCTTACATCACTTTTTCCAGAGTCGTAAGGTGTGCTGGGCCAAGGGGACACATTCTTAATCTCGGACATGGCGTCCTCGTCGGGACACCTGAAGAAGCTGTCGCACATTTCTTCGAAGTTGCTCGAAGCTTGAAGTTTACAATGCCTGTTAATGATCATGCAGCAGAAGAAGAGACATTGGTAGTTTGAGGGTTGACTTGTTCTACAAACTGGCTGATTGAAGCGAGTTCATGCCTTAATGCTCACTTGTTATTGCTAAGTCTCACTTTAGGCTGCCCATTTTTGTGACACTGATTAGAGTTGTGAGATTCTTGTACATGAAAGTGCTTGACCTAACTTACTGTGTTGAATCCCTTCTATGCATATAGACATTCTAATACGATAGAATAAATCTTCACTTATTTATTTACGATTGCAATGAAATTGTTTTATATCAAATATGTTTTAAAGTGGTAAGGGCTTTGAAAGATATCTCTGAGCAGATTGACTTCTACTAAAACATTGGGTGCAGCCATTCTGGAAAGAATTTTCTATTTATACGAATGTAGTGGATATTTAAATGCCAAAAATGTAATGGCTCATTTCCATTTAGTATGCTTTTATCGGAGGGTGAGAGGCAATCTGTTTGTACTACTCACTGATTGGCTGATGAGGGTGGATGGTCGTAGCTGGATCAATGGGATCTGAAATATCAGGTCTAAGATGATGCATTATTTTTACATTTAGTTGTTTGGTTTTGTATTTCTATTGCTAATGCTTTCCGCTAGGTCCTGCAGCCTCTATGGAGAGAAGCGGAGATAGAGATCAGTTGCTTGTCGTGAACCTCTCTTATGAAGTGGTATTTATTTTTAGTTCAATGCGGTGGTTTAGCCATTGTGACCTATAGCCTTAAGAGCTCTTTTCGGCCAATTAAGGTCTGCACGGAGTGGGTCTAAGGCGTCAGATTTCTAATGTCTCTTTTACAGGAGAAGGTTCATAATGCAACGTAAAAATAAAACTTCATAACCAATATATTCATGTATGTATCCCCGATAAGAAGAAATTCTAGCTTAAAATTCTCGCTATTCTGTCGTTCCATTCCCAAACCCAGGTTTCCTTTGATCCCTTAATTCCTCGAGTTCATCATCGCGTTCTCGCATTAAGCCACTTTTCCAAGCCCGTTCGCTGGAAATGTGTATGATGCTACGGTGTGCGCATAATTATTTCTTTAATATTGAATTATTTTGTTCCTGAGCTTCTTACCCAAGTGAAAGAACCATGGAATGATTTAGATAATTGGATCCATCGAGTGGAGAAGGTAAGACATTTAGTTCCGGTGAAGCAGTGAGGATGGCAGGGTCCGCGAGGATGGCAGGCGGCAGGTCTTGTGTGTTTTATTTCTCCTCCATCTGTGTATGGTAACCGAGGATACTAAATCGAGATCTTAAGAATAATTGATTTAGAATGTTAAGGAGTTTGTAAAATTTTATTAAAGTTATAAAAATATAAATAAACTATAAATTAATAAATATAATTCGTAATTAAATATTTTTTTGTATATTAATTTATTAATAATAAAAAAATATAATAATTTTCTTTAATAAAAGTAAAAACTGATGTTTCTTTCTTATATAATTGTCAAATAATAATTTTTATAAGTTAAAGATCTTCTTTACATCTAGTGGCTTACCTATATTAATATTTAAATTTATATAAAAATACATTTTTTATTTGTTTTATTTCCTTATTATTATTAATTTGAGAGTTAACTCAACTTTATCACTAAACATTACCATTAAACATCAAAAAGAAACTTGTTCTTGTTACCAAATATTAATAACAGGTATTGAACGATTGACAATAAGTAAAGCAATAAGAATAAAAAAAAGAAATTATTGTGTTATAAAGTTTATAGTATATTTTAATCCAAAGAAACAAAAACTCAAAAATTCATTATAAAAAAAATGAAAATTATAGCATAAGATCACAATTTTGTTGATTTTACAATTTCGATTGAAACTCTGTCAAAATCTTACCACGATCCGGATCATTTACTTTATGTACAATCATAGGGTCATAAGATCATATGATCTTAAACAGGATTTTAACAATCACAAGAATAAATGATAAGTTCGTCAAAAAGGATATTAAGAATAGTATTAGGCTTAATGTTTGGAAAGGCTTGAGTCTTGTAAAAGAATAGATAGGTAAGGGTTAGAGGATGCCTTTGGCATCAACACTCTAATGGTAAAGTTAGTAAGGAGCACAAGTGGAGAATTGTATAAAGAGGATGTACGAGTCCTTATGTTTAGATGGATGTGGATTGGGCTTATTTATATATATATATTTAAGGTATTATGGTGAGTGGCATTTTACTTGTTATAGGACAAAATAAAAGGGTTTAGTCCTTAAGGTGGGTTAGAGTGGGCTTAGGCTTATAAGCATGTGGTAAGGATTTTAGGAGAACTTAGTCTTACTTTACAGTTGAATGCTTAGGATTTGTTGGTCACCTCAAGTTCATAGGTTGCCTTAGTGCTTAGGAATGGACTTCTTGGGCTTTACTCTAGATTAGGTTTGGTAGTTAAACTTAGACCTCCTTATTACTTACCCCTTTCCAAAAATAGGTTTAAGAATAAGGGCTTGGATTGTGTCTGGGTGGTTAGAAGTTTTACTTTTCAAGGGTCGTGTCCTTTATGGTGATGCTTGTTCATCGAGGGTTGCTTTAGAAATCATGTTATCTTTTTTAAATTACTAGTGAATGTCTTTTAGGCTTATATAAAGTAGGTTTGGTGTTTTTGTCCTCTTGGTACAACTACTTGTTGTTTTATGATGAGGATGAAATAGAGTTATTTAAGTCTTATGTTAATGATGTGGCATGTGTGCAATGCATCACTTACTTCTAACTTTGTATGATATTATCTATCCTTTTATTAATGGCAAAACGTGTTAAGGTTCCTCAAGCTGTATTCGTAGAGGCCCCTGATGTTAGGATATGTTTACCCTTCTAAATAGTGATCTTGGAATTTTTGAGGAATTATAAGTTGGCTCTTAACTAGATTATACCAAATAGTTGGTGGGTGCTTTATACAACCTTGATTTTAGTGGCTAAGGTTGATTTACATCCCATTAGTTTGACATTAATTGGCAAGTTAAAGGTGACCTTGGTTATGTAAAAGGAGTATTGTAGTTAATTTCTTATTGTTGGGGAAATGGGTGAGGTGCAAAGTTTTATCTGAAACTTTTAGAGAAGATGAGGGACTATAGAGCTGAGAGACTACGTCTTGAACACCAAAATGACATTGTTTTGAAACTAAGAAATAGTACTTTAAAAGCTCAAAATGGCGTGATTTTGAATGAGAAACAATGACGTTTTAGATCTATATAAATATATATTCGTTTTTAGGGTCTCAACCGTATCCTTTTCTCTTTTTTTCCCCATCAATCACCCTCATCATTTTTCTTTCTCCATTTATAAGGCCTAAATTGCTATCCCTATTTTTAGCTACCAAATGCTCTGAAATGTCATAATTTCCTTGTTTTTATTCCACCCATGATGCAATTATACTCATTTAAGCTTTAGTTTGATAAAAGGTTACCATTTTTAGGATTTGAAGGTTGTAGTCTTTGTATTCTAGAAAGTTTGAATGTTTGCTTCTGTGATTCTGGGTGTCAAGTTAGCTCTTTTAAATGTTGAAGTAAGGATCTTAATTTTTTCTTTGGTAACTTTCTTTTTTTCTTTTTGTTTTTTTTTTTATTCTTTCTTCGAAGATAACCTCTTTATTTTTTGATATTTTTGTTTTTCCTTTTTTTATCTTTTTGAAAAATAATTTATTTATTATTTATTATCCCTTAAAAAATGAAAAAGAAAAAAACGGTGAAGAAAAAAAAAAAGAATAACAAATTTGATTTTTTGGTTAAGATTTATAAATGTTGATAGAGGTGGTTGATACTTGTGGCACTTGATCTTATGACATGGTATTATATGATTTAAGTTATGTTTATTGGTTTAAGTCAGGTTAAGTTAGTGGGGGAAAGATTTACTTGGTTAATTTGACCCAATTGAACCAAATTCGGATTAAGCTAATTAAACTTCACCTGAGTTAATTAAGTTAATCCACTATGACTGAATTTGACCATGTTGACCTAATTTATTTGGGTTTGACTTACTAATTTTTATTTTTTATTTTTCTCTTTAGTCTCTCTTTATTTATTCTTGTTTTTTATTTTTTATTTTTTTTGCCTTGTTCTTTTGTATAAATTTATTCTATTTTTTTATTTGTCTTTTTTATAAATCTTTAATAATCTATTTTTTTTTTCTTAACAAGAAATTTAGGAAGGGAACAAAAATAAAAGAAGAAAGTGATTGATGAGAGATGTCCTAGATATCATAGTCTGCCTATCAAGGGAAGAAAAATTGCCTTTTTAGTTTTTTAAGATACATATACACAAGCAAATGCAACAATGTAATTTATTGCTTTGATATTAATTTAATACTGAATGCAACACTAACAAGTTTCCATTTATATTTTTTCAGCTATTTTGTGCATCTGTGTTACATTATTTGACTTGGATCTTAATTGTAACAAATTAAAATACTTCGAGTTTGACTTTAAAGATGCTGTTACCAATTTTTTAAACAAGATATGCGTTTCTTTTTGGTTTTTCTACTTTATATATTTAATTTATGATGGTGATTGCTCACTAACTAGTTTGAGAGCTTTTGACAATTTAGGAAGTGCTTACTATTGGCTTTAAATGTTAAGTTTGGTCCTTTTTTTAAGTGTTCTCTATTTTTTTCATTTCTCTTTTTGTTTTGCCTTTAATTGTTTGGTTATATTTGTGGTATTAATTTAATACTTGAATACAACACTAATAAGTTTTCATTTATGTTTTTTCAGCTATTTTATGCATCTGTGTTGCATCATTTGATTTGGATCTTAACTACAATAGATTAAAATGCTTCAAATTTGGCTTTAATAATGGTGCTACCAATTTTTTAAACAAGATAAGTGTTTATTTTTCTACTTTATATATTTAGTTTATGATGGTGATTGCTTACTAACTCGTTTAAGAGCTCTCGACAATCTAAGAAGTGCTCATAATTGGCTTTAAATGTTAAATGTAGTCCTTTTCTAGGTGTATTCTATTTTTTTCATTTCATTTTTTTGCTTTGCCTTTAATTGTTTAGTTACTCTTTATTCTATCTTCAAATTTTTTGGTTTCTCTCCCTTTTGTCCCTCTTAAAAGGCCTAAAAAAAGTCATTTTTGACTATCTTTAGATGGCCAAAAATGCCTTGTAATTGGCCATTCGAGGAGTTCTTCCATTGGTTAAGAAGTGATGAGGACAAATTTAATGATTATCATTTCTAATTAATTAGAGATAATTTAGTTTATTAAAGATAATATTATCAATTTTTTATGAATATCTAATATTGTTTTAACTATATATTTTTAGTTTTATTTATTTATTTATTTGTTTAAAAGTTAGGCTTTCAAAATAATAGGGTTGAAAAAGTTTTTAAAAGGTGAATTTGGAAAATAAATATTACTTATCACTTATTACTATGTATGTATTGTTATTTTAATATCAAAGTTTTATGTCTCTTGAAGACTAAATATACCTTATATTACTTATTTTTCATACTCTTTAAATAAATACATTATATTAAACATAAACACTTATAAATAATTCAAAAGAATGTAACATACGTTATGGGTGTAAGTCTCTTATACTAGATAATCATATTATTCAAGAGAAGGTAACATAGTATGTTTAGCTAATTATTAAGACAAGATAACAAAATTAAAGCATTATCAAATATCTTAATTTTGTGAAAATATTTTTTGATTGATAAGGCTTTTAGTGAGAACAAGGAACCAACAAAAAAAAAAAGGACTTCATGCATTATTTTGTAGTATTTATAAGATATTTTTTTAAAAAAATTTTTTATTGATTATTAAAAAAATACACAATTTTTTAAATATAAGTAAAAATTATTATTATAATAAAAAATTAATTAAGTATATTAAAATTATAATTTAATTGTGATTGAAATAATGTTATGATATTTAAATTTAATTATAAAATATTGAAGTGCGTAACTTTTTGGAGCATAATTGATAGGTACTCAAAAAGTTTGGTAAATGTTTTCATAAGAAATTTCTTTTAATGGAGCAAAGGGAAGGGAATACTGGAAAAAAAAAAAAAGAAAAGAAAGATTGGGGGGCTAAACTAAAAAAAAGAGAAAAAGGAAAAAAAAAAAAAAACCTTTTTTTCCCCCCAAAATCAAAAGGCAAAATCAACATCTCGGCTTGTTTTCCAGTTTTACTTGATTGAAATCCAAACCGGCGGCGTTTCGTGTCTCACTCAGCCGCCCTCCCTTTGCTCTCAGAAAGCAGAGAAAAAAAATGAATCGGACCGCCGAGCAAATGGGCGGGAAGGGGACGGGGCCGAGGGCGGGGGAGCTTTCGGAGATTTGAAGGTGAAGGGCCGAAAGAAATGGCGTTGAGCGGACGGGAGAGCTTAATCCGACTTGTCGGCAAGCGCCGACGATACCTTCCCAATCGTCAATCTCTGCTCTCCACTCCTCTCTCTGTAAATAGCAATACCATCCATATCTCTCTCTCTCTCTCTCTCTCTCTCGCGCGCGCGCGCTCTTCCTTATTATCATTATTATATAATATTTTATATATTGGCTTGTATTGGTAAACATAGTGACTAACGACCACAAGACTTGCAACGCCGTATTGAAAGATATTCTCGATGACGAAAATCAGTTCCAATTTTTTTTTTTTTTTTAAGATTTTCATTTCTTTTTATAAGTAATTTGCATGCGCCTGCAGTTTTGTTTAACTGTATGTCTCATATCAGGGCCCTTTTGATCTGTGCGTTGGTGATGAAAATGGAAGAAGGGTGTGTTTGGAGGACAAAATGGATGGTCTCAACGCAAAGAAGAAGGAATATTTGGCTGAGACCTTGACGAGGACTTCTTCTTCTTCTTCTTCTTCTTCTTCTTCTTCTGCTGAGTTGGTAACTTGTCCGGTTTGTGGGTTTAAAGTTCGTGGGGGAGAGCACATGATCAACTCTCATTTGGGTATGTAATCTATGCATGTATGTATGTTATGTGCTTTGGCCTTAACATTATCTGTTGTTACATATTGTTATTATATGGAATGGAAAGGGAAGTCTCCGCATGATTTTTCCGTGGCATTGCATTCCTACTCCTCCTCAGCGCTTCTGCTGCTTCCTACATCCGTCTAGTCTGCTGGTAGTTATCCCTTATAATGCTACTCCTTGGAAGAAGATGGCAGAGGAGGAGGAGGATACATATATAACTGCTTGAAATTTTGGCTTTGCCTAACACTTGCAATATGTTATCATGATTATATATGGCTTCAACTTTGATATTACTCTGCTTAGCAAATTATACTATATGTTACTGATGACCTTACTCACTGGTAAAGCCTCAGAACTAAACTCCTAAATTCCAAGAAGAGACCTATTGGAATGCGTGTGCACGCACACACACACACACAAAGTTACTACTTTTCAACGCTGAAAATTCCCCTATGTTATCTTCCATTTCCTTGAGACTTTATATTTTGATTGTTGTTATCTTCTGAACCACCTTGTTTGATCCTAATGGTTTTGGTTAACTGCTTCCAGATGCATGTCTATCTAGAGGAACTAAGCGAAAATTAACCCAATGCACCCTTCTGCAGTTCAACTTTTGCTCACAATCAATGGCTCAAATTTCTACCGGTGAGTCGAAAAAGTTGAGATCCGATTCAGAAACTAGAGCTTCTCTTGAAAATCTAGTACCAAATGGTTCCATATGTAATAAGAACTCTGGTTCAGTCAAGGAAAATGATGCTTCTTTCACAAAATTACCTGTAACTGTAGAAACCATTCTGGGACCTAGCACAGGTCTTTCGACTAAGAAACCAGTCAATAGCACGGGTGTTTCAACTGAGAAACCAGTCAGTAGCATGGGTGGTTCAACTGAGAAACCGGTCAATAGCATGGGTGGTTCAACCGAGAAACCAGTCAATGCTGATTTGAAAAATTGCCAAGTTTACTGCTCTTCATTGCCCTTGGAAACTGAGGTCTCCAAAAAAGATGATGTGGTCATTACTGCGGACGATGGAGTCGGGTTAGTTCTTGGGACTTTCATTGTTGGCCGTAGGTTTAGTCCTGAAAGGGACTTAAGACTTGGAGCAAGAGTCTCTCTTTTGAGAGACCCAAATAATGCTAAAGACCCCAATGCTATTGAGGTTTGTTTTTTATTTTTGCCAAGAATAGTGTGTTGTCAATAATATGTTACTAACTCATTTGCCTGTTTCTTTTGAGTCAGGTTCTTTTGGCAGATTCTTCATGTTGTAAAAAGCTTGGTTTTCTGCCTCGAGAGTTAGCTCAGTATTTATCTCCATTAATTGAGAAGCATTGTCTGACCATTGAGGTAATAGCTGTTTGGAGAAATCATGCTGGCTTAATTTACTTGTACTTATTTTCATTCTTGTTTTTATATGTGTAACATAAGCTCTGCATCGCTGTGGATGAAATTCACTTCAGCAAAGAGAAAGGGAAAAAATAAAACCATTACAAAGCTTGTTTGGTGGATTTCTAAGGGTTTCTGTTCGATAAACAGTTACACTGCTCCCAAATTGCATTTGTAGATAAGGGAATGAAAATGGAGAATTTTGGTTCCTTCTCATTGTTGTACATGTTTCTGATCTTTGTATCCAGTGCCTTAACTTGGTACACCTGCTGATGTTAATGCTGCAGAATATCTTGTTTTTGAAGATTAGAAGCTATCTTTAATGTATTTACATCATTACAGTGCCTGGGTTGTGAGATTATGAACAGACTCTGAAAGCATGTACCCTCTAACTTAAACCCATATATTCATGCTCGAAAATAGGAAAAAATGCATCTAAACCAGTATATTGTATGTTTTAGCTTTTCATGTGTTATTTCAAAACTTTTAAAGAATATACTTTTTCCTTAAATCCTTACACATATTTACATCTTTTCTCTTTTGATGGATGAAATTTATCTTCTGCCACAATTTAACTTATGCATGAGGCTAGTGCTTAGACCTGGATGAAGTTTTTGATGATTGCACAGATATTCAAACATCTATTCATTCTCTTGGTTTATCTTCATCAACTCAATATGATGTAATGCATCATGCACACTACAGAGCTTGATCATTATTCAGCCATTTTAGGATTATTTGCAGGGATCTGTGACTTCTGTTCCAAAACATTCATTTGATGCTGTACCAATTCAAATTGTCTGTTCCAAGGCAACAATTCTTGGTGACGAAGACCTTAGTGAAACTGAAGCCTTCACATGCTTATGGAAAAATGTTCTTCGTGTAGCTGCCTCTGCAGATGGTTATTCACCTAGCACAACAAGATACCAGCGGAACTTCTGTTTGCTGATCCAAGAGGTCATAAAAAGTAATCCTCACCTATTCAGTGATGATGAGAAAAGTTTCATGGGTATCTGCTCATTGCCTGGCATTAGTTCTTTGGTCTTTAAAATTTTTCTGATGTTTCTGACTTTTTTTTAGTTTTGCTCATCAACAGAATCATTTTTCCATCTCTCAGATGACAGTCAGAGGCTTTTTATTCGGCTTTATACACGGAAAGGTTATTAAATTATACCTACTTGTGCTTCTAAACAGCCTCTGTGTGGCCTTGATTAAATCTTATATAGCTTGAATGAAAGTCCTTTTTTAGGGTTCAGAATATGAATCTTTATGATGGTTTTACTGCTTAAGTTGCTGGACAGGTGTGCCAATGAGTCATCCATGCATCATAATGAACAGTACCTAAATATGGCTAAACTCCACGCTGGTTTACAGAATTATTGATAACTATGCAGTTTTCTTTTGTGTCCTATATGTTTTTGTTTTCATGAACATGTATATGCAAACATTTGGACCCACGTGTGCACGCAAGTGTTTATGACTACATGTGGGCCCCACATTACACTGCATGTGCACATCTATAGTGTCTCCTGTGCATGGATCCTGCCACTTATGATGCATGCAATTGGCAATAAGCTAATCCTAGAAAAGATGTTCTAAAATCATTTCAAATATAGTTTGGCAAAATTATAATCTAGCAATGTGCAGTATTTAACTCATGAAATATTAAATTGCTGTGAAGTATTTGATGCAGCCAACAAAGATAAAATCAATAAGCTATTTGTAGTCCTGACAACTTAGGAGATCTATGCAATCTCTTATAGGATTTTTTTTCTTCAGAATTTAAGAGTAGCATCATTTATTATTCTGGAAGAGTAGTCTTACTTAGGAGTCTAAGTTTAATCTATTTTTATTTAGGTTTGGTCCCCTTGCTTAGGAGTATTTTTTTTCTTAAGTGGAAGGACTCTGGTCTCAAGCCTACTTACATGATTTTGTGTTTTTGCATTAAAGCTTTATTATTTAGAATTGATTAATAGGAGTTGGATATACTTCTTCTTCTTCTTCTTCCCAGGACTTCACATGTGGGTGGAACCATGGATTTTTATTTTTTTACTATGCTGCAAAAGTGATACTTCTCATCTACCATTTGACAGGCTCATGATACATATTGACTGTAAATCTAGTGTTGGAACTAGGCCATGTCTCATTGGTCATTAAATAATCATTTCTTTCGATAATGATGTGTATTGAATGCTAACCATGATTTCATCCTAGAGTTCTCTTGGAATCTGAGATTGATTTGAAAAGAGCCTTTTATATTGCATAAACAAGCATCAAAGTCTATCTCATGATCTTTAATGTAAGCCAGAGGAGAAAATTAAAGCTATGCTTATAAAAATAAATTTTGTTAATAGGCCAAATTTTTACCAGTCAATTCATCTCCTCAAAATTGCTGTTAATAACCATGAATATTATTGACCATATTATTTGCAAAAGTGATTATTGTCTTGATTTTTGAGGCAATAATGCCATTTAAACTTTCATGTGGCATCAACTGCAACTAACACATTTTGAACTGCAAAACTTCTTCTATGTGATGGTCTAATATGCTTCATAAGTTTTAACATTATAATTCCTTCAAGATCTAGAACCTAACATGTGGTAAATTTGATTTTAGGGCCATGGTTCCGGATGTCCAGTATTTTATATCCAGAAGTTCTGGATTCTCAATGGGCAGTCAAGGAGCTCTCTGGTATTTATCAAAATTTTGAGCAATAAATATCCAGTTTTGTTTAAAGTTTTAGAGTGAGGTCCCTTATGACAAAGATTTTTGTTTGTGCTTCCAGCAATGGGTTATACATGTTACTATGATGACACAAATAAAATACAAGACGGGGATATGAAGGATCTTTTGGATTTGTTCACCGTCTCTGAGCTGCGTGAAATTATGTGCTTGATGAAGAAGGTTTGTGAAACTCAGACTTTTCTGCTCACATATAATACTACTGTTTAATCTTTTTCTGTTTATGGATTGATTTTGTGTGGAGCATTTCTGGTTGTAAAGATATCATTGAACATTAATGTTTCACTTGTATAGATCTTTCTATATGTCTTTTCCAAAAAGTTGATAGATGAAAAGTGAGGTCAGGCCATTCCCATACAAGTGTAGGAAGTGAGCTAAAATTTGAAGCTAAGTGAGCTTTATTGGAACAGATTTGGGATGTTTATCTCCTAATTTTGTGCAGAATATTCAGCTGTATTACCTATTTTGAGTTTTCTTTCTAAATTTTTATATTGTGTGAGAATCAATACTAATAGTAATATTGCTGGAGATTTGTATTTGAATAATTTATTCTGCATCCATCACTTTGATTTAGGAGTTTTTATTGTGTAATCTTCTGTAATGACTTGGCCTGAGGGTGTGTCACCAGCACAAGGATTAGGAAAGCCTTGTGACCCCGCCCTTGCAAGTTGTAATACAATTCAATACCATTAACAATGCACATAAGACAAATGGATCTTAATTTAACATAGTAACACAAGCAAAAAAAACATAGGAACATCAATAAATCATTGGTAAGTGGTCTTGTGATGCAAATCAGCTACAAGCTGGGTCCAGTAATCACAGATGTTCAAAATAGGATTGAAATCCATTGCACCAAGCATAATATGATACAAATAAACATTTGACCTAAAGTGCAACTTAGGGAATCTAATGTCGTGATCAACTTAAATCAATATTTCCAAAGCTCAGTAATTGCATCTACTTCCTGGAGTAGCAATACTGGGCCCACCTTGGAATGAGAAGGAAAGAAAAGAGGGAGTGACCCCTGAAGCACAATCAGTAACAGTATATATAGGCATCAAGGGGTGAGACAGATCATGATAGCTACTTTATCTTAATGCAGTTCAGTACCATTGAATGACTTCATAAAAAATACATATAGGCATGGACTAGAGTATAATGGGTGGATCCTTCTAATTTTGGATGTCTTCATAGCTCATATATTGATGATCTTTGAAGTTCTTTTGTGCATCTAAGTGCATATCTGGAATTTCTAGTTCCCTTCTTGCTTTTCTTGTTCTGTATCTTTAGTGGGAAGCCCTGTACTCAATGGAACCTACAAGGCATTTAAATATTTAAGCATGCAGAATTAGGACTAAGGGGACTCCCAATTAAACATGTATTTTCTAGACAAATGTTACTAACTTATGGACATTTTCTGCGACAATTCATTTATCCTGCAATTTGAAATATTGTTTTGTTTCTCTGATGGATCTTCTGCATAATTTTTTTGTACTGTGTTGACACTTCAGAATTGCACTTGTGGTGGAAGAAAGCAAGACCTTATTGCATCTATTTTGTCTTCCTATGCAGGAGGAGAATGGTATGAATAATTTTTTCTAGAAGTATATCTTATTTCTTATTTTGGTGTGCCGATTAGTGGTTTAATTTGTCACCCCTGTTGGTTTGAAATGTATAGCACATTCCTACCAAGTTCAATTTTGGATAGGACTGGGACCTGCATTAAGATATCTTCAAAGGCTGAATCCCTTGTCTGGCGTGCTGAGGTACTTTCATCATTCCTAGTGCTTCACTGATGCAAGAAAAAAAAAACAAACAGTTGCTCTTTTAAGCATGTAGCTTACCTTGTAAATCATGTTTTGCCTATGCAGAGACTTTTTTTCCTGAATGGGGAACAGGATCTGTCAGCATTTCTGCTAGTTGATTTGGGTATACAGAAGTATCCAAGTTACTGCTGCATAATAACAGAACAAATTTTCTCATCTAGAAGTGACATGCTAGCTTATGAAGAGGTGTGTTCATTTTAATGTAGAGTTTGATCAACTTTACTCTATGTAACATCACAGTCATGTGTTCAGGCAATTGAACTCTCGCAAATAATGGATGAATCTCTTGATAAAAGTGAGCCTGAAGCAGTGTTGAAATGCCTGAAGATTGCTGTCTCTCAAGTGTCAAGTTCTACTGGAAAAGCAATTCAGACTATAGGCTCTGACTCTCTAAATAAATATTCTTCTTACTTTTCAGCACCATGTGTATACTCAAAAGTGATCTTTGTGGGAGTTTCATTTCTTGAGCATGAGCGCAGGTAGAGTTAACAACTTTGCTTCATTCTTGCACTTCCTTTCACATCTTAATTTGTTGCTGTGATGACTATTGGTGGAGTGTCTGTGTTGAACATGCGAAAAAGTCTGCACAATAACATTCTAGACATGCCTCGGACACACTTTGGACACCCTTGGGCATGTCTTGAATATCAATTGTTAAAAACTTTAAGGTCACTCAAAATGAAAAGATGTATAGCTCTCATTAATGTAAATGTGGAATTGCTTACAGTGTATTATATGAAATGTCATATTATATTGGCATCCAGGACGTTTAAAATTGTTAAATATTATTTCAAAAACCTAAAAAAAAAAAAGAAGTTAATTTTTACAGTTATATTTTTAGGTTATATCTAAACACAAACGTAATGACTCGTATGGTTGCAGTTGTTGTCTAAGTTTCTAGGAAATGGTTTGTGAGGAACTAAGATTTTTAAACACAGTCATTTGTTAAAAATAAAAGCTATTTTGTTAGAAATGTGTGCTTTACTGTTTCCCAATTCATCATGGTACTTTGAGGAATTATTTGTAATTGCAAATTTTCTAACCACTCTAGAAAAATATCTGACTATTTTTTGTTTTCCTTCATGGAGTAGCATTCTGGCTTTTAAAAAGCATTTTCACCAACTTTCTTTACAAAGAAAAGTTGTAAATGTTTATATGATAGTTTCTCTTTCACTGATCTTTATATAAGCTAACTGCCATGCTAATGTAGGATAGGATACAGAAACAGAGAGAACTTGAGATGAGAAGGGAAGAAAGGCCAGAAAACTAGATAAAATAGAAAGAGGAAGACATAGGAAACAAGCTATTGGCAGCTCACAAGTCTCAATAACTCCATTCAATTAATCATGTTCATCAAAGCCTCTTAATTACGTCAATAGCATCGTATCTATAGAATGAGGTAGTTCATATGGGAAATTGAAAAGGAGAGATTGAAAGTACTAGTTAAACTAAATCTTCTAATAAGAAAAAATCTAACCAAATAGCACTGCAATACTAAAAGATCACAATAAGTACACAATCTCAATAATTCCTAGCTAACAAAAATTCTTTTTCTAAACCCTTCCTCTTATGCTGCTATCTTCCCTGTGAATTTAAAAGAAAGCATGACATTCTCTCCTTCTGCTAACTTAATCTATATTGTTAAATAATATAAGTGACTAATTGATTATGTGATCATGCTGATGATTATTTGTGTTGCCTGCAATAATTAAATTATACATTTTTGGGCTTAGGTACAAAGAGGCAATTGATTTGCTGAAGCTGCTACTTCTTTCTTTTCCTTGTGATGGAAGAAGAGGATATTGGACACTTAGATTGTCTATTGATTTGGAACATGTGGGCTGTCACAATGAGAGCCTTTCAGTTGCTGAAGATGGTTTACTGGATCGATGGGTACGAGCTGGTTCAAGAATGGCACTGCAAAGGCGAGTTCTTCGACTGGGAAAACCACCAAGGCGCTGGAAAGCTCCCAGCTTCTCAAACTCCATCAAGAGGAAGATCAGAGAGGTACTTGCGTGATTGATTGTTTCTAAGATTTTTCAAAGTTGGGATGCTGATTTTCATAGAGTTACTTGTTTATGCAACTGTGAATACAGGTCCATATTCAAGGAAGACCTTTGAACTGTGAGACAGGCATGAAGAGCAGATTCTATGGACAAGATGGAGAGCAGTGTGGAGTTGAAGAACTTGCTTTGCAATATTATGCTGGGGAAGGAGGTGGATGGCATGGTGTCCATACAGAGAGTGGCATTTGGTTAACAATCTTTGGGCTTCTTATGTGGGACATTCTTTTTTCTGATTTACCGAATGTGTTCTATAACAAATTTCAGGTATGCATTTTTCTTGTAACTAGAAAGCTCTAATGGCCTTTAAGCTGAACAGGTGGAGAAAAATTGTTTATCTCAAACAAAATTCCGGATTACATACAAATCTTCTTGTTGGTTCCTTTTATGTCAATCTTTAGTCTTAAGATAATGTTTTCTTTTTTAATGGAAGCCTAAGTATTAAGTTTGAGATAAAAGGTAATTGCATTATGTTACGAATCATGTTATGTTGTCTCTTTCCCTTTTTTTTTTTTGACATTATTTCAATTGAATTTGCTGGAAATTCAACTCAGTAATCATACCATTTTTTTTCTTTAATAGGATTTATTTAGGCATAAGAATGTTTTACTTTGCAGACTGCTCCCTTAGATTTGGAATCTGACAGCTTCTATCCATCAAGAAAGAGCCTTTTAGAATCTCGCCTGCAAGAAATTCAGGATGGAATGGCAGAGGAGATCCTCATCTCAGCATGGGAAACACATTCAGGAATAGCTTGCAGGGGAGTTAAGTGGGATCGACACAGTCTACCTGAACTTCGCGCTGCTGTTACCTGCATTGGGGCTTCTTGTTTGGCCTCACTCTGCCAAAATCTTGCACAAGATTATCGAAGCTGGTCCAGTGGAATGCCAGATTTGTTGTTGTGGCGCTTCCATGGAGAATACAGAGGTGAAGCCAAGCTTGTTGAAGTTAAAGGCCCCACAGATCGTCTCTCCGAGCAGCAGAGAGCATGGCTGTTGCTCCTAATGGACCATGGGTTTGATACCGAAATTTGTAAAGTAAATCATTGCTAATTGAGAAATTTAATGCATTGATTCCAAGGAAAGAGGCATTGTCACCAATTACACTACATACATCTACCTTTTGGCTTAGGATAAAGTGCTAATCAAGGTTGTTTCAATCTTGATGGCTACATCTAAATTTCCAATCCATACATGGTAATTTACTTCTGCACATGTGCATATATAATGTGAATTCATTTTCAACTATCAAAATTATAATTTGGTCCCTAAACTCTATTATTGGTTTTAATTTGACTTTGAAAGTTAATTATTTTGTTTTTATCTTTTTTCTTATATTATAAGACCTAGTTATTATCTTATTCATCTTTTTGATTAAATCTATTGGGTATTTTATCTCATTTTCTTCCTTCTTGAAAACTACCTTTTTAGACAAAGTTAATTTTTAAAAACAAAATATTAAAGTAAGAAAATTATTATTTGTACTGGATAAGTAATAATAATATATAAATAAAAAAGAATAAGAAAAAATTAATTTTTTAGTAATTTTTTTAAAGTATTTAATAATAATTTATTTTTCTTAGAAAAATAAGAAAATAGTTGATTTATGGGGGTTGTGGATGGTCAACTTTGGAGTTTAGTATTAATTTTTTTTATATTCAATAAAAAAATTACTTTATTCAAAGGTAAATTTAAAATAAAAAATAAGATCTAATTCTTTTGTAGTCAAATAATTTTTTTTAAATTTAATAAAAAAGTAAGTAGAATATTCAATAAAAATTTGTATCATAATTATAAAGACAAATACAAAAATTATAATTAAATAGTTTACAAAATTTTGAAAAGTTATTCATTGGTTGTAGTATAATGTGAAATACATGTATATTTATATCTAGAGGAATTTCTTATAATTGTGTTATTTTTGATAATATTCATATAATGAGCTGAACACTTAAGATTATTTGAGATGCAATCCAATTATAGTTTTCATACTATTTAGTTATTAAATGATCATCATTATGCATATTATGGGTACTTTGATCTCTTTTTGTAATGTTTTATGTACAAATTTATTTGAGAAGTTCTAAAATCACATTCAATTTTGTAGTAATGTTTTTTTTGCCATGAAACTAAATTTATTTAATTAATTAGTCATAAAAAATGAAATTATAACAATTGTGGTTTAATTGTCATTATCTTAAAAGGAAGGTGGATGGATAGGATTTATCCTTCTAAAAGCAAAGTCTAGCCACTAATGGCTAAAAGGCTATTGCTAGATCTCTTATTCCCTTAACTTATAAGTGCAAGTAATAAGTGACACCTTACATTAATGTTTAGCATAGAGATAAGTATAAGTTAACCATATGAATGAAGTAAAATAAGTATGGAGTTAATGTGTATGACAACAGACTATAAGTGGCAAAGAATTAGATCGATTTACAAGCTATAAAATTAAAAACAGATGACCAAAAAGTTGTGGGCTAAAACATTAGTGTGACGATTTAAACATCTAAATATCTCCTCTAATCAGAGGGTTAAAATTCTTAATGCTCTTTAAAAAGAAGTGTTTGCCTCACATAAAAGTTAGCTAAGGCATTAGTCAACGATTAGATTGAAATTGGCTAGGGCATTAGCCAACATGTGAGCTAAAACTTAGTTAAGGCATTGATAATATGTTGTTGCATGGGTTAGGAATGCGGACTAATGACGTGTGGGCTAACTATAAGTTGGCATAAGCAAGGCAATGTTAGTTGTTTGAAACTTGAGCTTAGGTTGGCAAAGCACATGACTCAGAGGACAAACCAAGTCTTTGCTTTTGAGCATAATCTCCTATAAAAGTGGGCAAGTGGTAAGTATTAAACAAATTGTTAGCACAATCTTTTATAAGGTAGAAAGATATAATTAAGTATTAAACAAGTTGCTGGCATAAATTCCTTGAAAGTTAGAGAATAAGTGTTATTGCTAAAGTGCATTAACCAAGTAATAATAAGGTAGCAAGCTTTCTTTAAACGTAGGAAGATATAGATAATATGTGAGCCAAGATCATGAGAAAGTGCTCTTAAGAGTGTAAGAACCCCATTATGCATGATTAGTTTAGTAATGAAATTGTGTATGTTACTAAGTAGTTAAAGGTTTCAACTACTATAATTTGTAGTCTATAAATAGAAATGATAACCACAGTTCAACTAAAGAGGTGGAGAGAGAGAACACTTGTGAGAGCTTCGACAAAACTCTTTATACTTTATGAATGAGAAAATAATACAAGTTAACAAAGTGCTCGTATGTATTATTGTCTCTCTACAATGTGTGATTAAGCTTGTATGCAAACACCTTCCTTATGTGTGCTTATGTATGAGATTGGTTAAAACTAAAAAGAGTCTTAATGCCATCAAGATAATGTATTAAGTTTGAATGAGTGACCTTAAATATACATGAAAAAATATAATAATATCAATAGTTCCAAATTATCTTAAGCCATTAATTCTTTTCTTTTTTTTTTTTTGGTACATAAATGCCAACAATTCCTTAATGACATAAATGTATTTAAGTGTATTTATAAATAATTGTATTGATACAAACATTTATTGTCCTAGTTATAGAATCAATTAATCATTATCTAGATAAAATAAGTTAAAATTGAAAGAGCAAAAACTAAAATTATAATTGTCTAAATCTTGTTCATTATTTAATCATTAAATTTTAAAGTGATCTCCACTTCAAGCCCCTTTAAGGGAATTAAAAGATAAAATATCCATAGGATTCCTAAAAATTCCCTTATCAAAGGTAAACAAATTTTTGTATAAATTTTAGTTTTAAAAATGCCAACAAAAGGGCAACAAACATACTAATAAAATATAAGAGTTTCTAAGAGAGTCTTAGACAAAATTTGTATTAAGGCTAAGTTTAAGAGAAATTAATGGAAGACAAGGTTTAGATTTAAAACCTAAAACTTAAACTACTTAAAAATTCTATCATACTTATGCACTTTAATAATGAAGAGTTCTTAGAATTATAAGAGAAGCAATTTTGTTCATCAATGAGATGATACGAAGTTATTATCTTATGCCTCATAGCCTCATTGTGGTTACAATTTATATTAGTTTATAAAAGTATTTTTTATATTTTAGTTGTTTATATACTTATATGGTTATCATTTAAACTCAAAAGATGAAATACATAAAGTAAATATATTTTACAAAATTAATTACAATAAGATAATAATTATAAAATGTCTATTATATCAAAATATTGTTCATATATTTTAATGTTTAATAAATTATTAAGATATGACACTCATAAAATCATAAGATTGACATATTATATTTCTATTTATGAAAATGATACTTGAACAAGTATGTTAATTGATCCTTTATAAAAATGTTCAAATGGTATATTACTCATGTCCATAAATTTGCTAACGTAATAGTTATATAAGTGATTTTTGAAATTGAGCCTTCTAAAGTAGCTTATATATAAATTGCTATACATTGATCTCATTTTTATATTGTCTTAATTAAGGATCATTTGTTGAAATAAATATTGAGCATAGTTGAATAATCAATAATATATTCATCATCCTAAAGTAATTAAAAGAGAAAGTTCTAATATTCTCAATAAGTATAATTCAAGACTTTTAACCAAAGTAAGAATTTATAAGGAGTTATGAATCTCATTCATAGAATTAATGAGTATATAAATATTTAAAAACTAATATAATTGAAAAAAAAAATAAAAACTAATTTCATATTTAATGAGTAATATAATAAAAGGATTGAAT
>JAFFZT010000097.1:0-43135 GCA_019804595.1 Bruguiera parviflora | reverse complement strand
CGATACGGTTCGAGTGAACAAAAAAAAAGAGAGAGAGAGAGAGAGAGAGGAGATGAGAAAACCACCAGGGCACAACAGGGTACGGTCTGGAACGAAGAAGCCACAGTAAAAAGGAGAAACAGGGGGAAACAAGCAATGGCCACAGCCCAGACGATTTCAGTTCACCAAATCACTACCAATTGGGCCTAAAAGCCACACGCAAAGAAAATACAGCCCCACTGGCTAGCTGTCAAGTCATTTCCATTCCATTCCATATAATTCGTGATCTCCCTCCCTCCCTCCCTCCCTCTACTTATAACCAACCGGGTTGCGATACAATTCTGACACACACACACACACACACACACACAAACACACACACGGATACATGCATTAAACTCCCATGTCCTGTCATCCCAACACCATGATGGAGCCCCCCAGCAATTTCTCTTCCACCTTCTCTTACTTCTCCGTCAATGATTTCGCCGGAAGGCGCCTCTTCTTCTGGCGGGACGTACAAATTTTGGAGTTTCTCGTTGCTGTCGCTGCCTTCATCGCCATACATGCGTTGAGGCAGAAGAATCGCTACGGCCTTCCTATGTGGCCGGTTCTAGGTATGTTGCCGTCCATGTTGTGCGGTGTTCGGAGCAATGCATACGAGTGGATTACCGATGTGCTTTGCCGTCAAAATGGAACTTTTACTTTCAAGGGTCCGTGGTTTAGTAGTCTGAATTGTGTGGTGACTGCGGATCCTAGAAACATAGAGCACCTCCTCAAAACCAAGTTCTCCAATTTTCCCAAAGGAAAATACTTTCAAGAGCTAGTTCGCGATCTCCTAGGTGAGGGGATATTTAATGCAGATGATGAGATATGGCAGAGGCAGAGGAAGACAGCGAGCATTGAGTTTCACTCAACTAAGTTCAGGCAATTGACCACAGAGTCATTGCTTGAGCTCGTCCATTCCAGGCTCTTGCCAATCCTAGAAAATGCGGCAAGCAACTCCACGTCCATTGATCTCCAGGATATTTTATTACGGCTGACATTCGACAACGTTTGCATGATAGCTTTCGGTGTCGATCCCGGGTGTTTGCGACCAGGCTTGCCCCAAATACCATTTGCTAGAGCCTTTGAGGATGCAACCGAGGCCGCGCTGATGCGTTTCATGATGCCAACATGCATATGGAAAGCCATGAGGCATCTTGACTTGGGGAATGAAAAGAAGCTAAGACGATCCATAAGAGGCGTCGATGAGTTTGCGGAAGAAGTGATAAGGACGAGGAGAGAAGAAATCGCCGTGCAAAGCCACGACCACGACGACGATGGTGATGGGGATAAGAAGAAGAAGAAGAAGCAGCAGCAAAGATCAGATATCTTGACGATTTTTATGAGGCAAAAGGATGAACATGGGAATGGGCAGCTATTTTCAGACAAGTTTTTGCGGGATATTTGTGTCAACTTCATACTTGCTGGAAGAGATACTTCTTCGGTGGCACTCTGTTGGTTTTTCTGGCTTCTCGATTCCCATCCAGCAGTGGAGGAGAAAATTCTCTCTGAAATTTGCAGGATTCTCAACGAGAGGCAAGATTTCGACACCGGGAGCCCCCCACTCGTCGTCTTCAGGCCCGAGGAGATGAAGAAAATGGACTATCTGCAAGCTGCCATTTCAGAGGCCTTGAGATTGTACCCTTCCGTGCCGGTGGATCACAAGGAGGTAACTCCTCACCTTCCTCCCTTTATTTATTTATCGCTTTTTCTTTTTCTTCCGTTGGATAATTTTTGCAACCCTCCAAATATATATATATATATATATAATAAAATAAAATAAAATAAAAGTCACTCTGTGTCCATACATCGGATGTTGCTTATTTGCAAACTCCGTATGCCAATAATATTTTGTGCTAACAAGATGAAAATAAATAAATAAGCCGGCACGCAGTTTTTTAAACTCTCCAGGCATACGCCTAAGACTCTTCGTTTCAAAAGTTACCGTGCGGTCAAATTCTTGGTTACCAAGCACTGTCATCCAGCGTCGGTATCGATTTTAGACTTCCCAGAAACATGTGAATAGTTGACCAGAAACAGAGCCTCGGAAGACTGATCTGACCTGACATTTATTAGAGTAGTATTGGCAAGAGCGCAATCTTGATTACAGATTATGTTATATTCATTCATTTTATGCCCCAGAGTCGGTTGATTTCGGGATTTCAATAAAATTCCAGACAGAGAGAGACTTGACGTCTCGTTATCAATGCTTTGTTATGTTATGAGGACATTCACTTGTGACAAATCATCTTTCTTTTTTTTTTTTTTATAAATTTTCTTCGGTTCTTTTTAACCATTTGAGATTGAGTCACCTCTACTATTTTAGGTTCTCGAGGATGACACGTTCCCAGATGGGACTGCGCTGGAAAAAGGAACTAAAGTGGTCTATGCAATATACACGATGGGAAGAATGGAAGCTCTGTGGGGTAAGGACTGCAGACAGTTCAAACCGGAGAGATGGCTTAAAGACGGCCGGTTCATGAGCGAATCCGCCTACAAGTTCACGGCATTCAACGGTGGTCCTCGACTGTGCCTAGGCAAAGATTTTGCTTACTACCAAATGAAATTTGCCGCTGCCTCTATGATATTCCGCTACCGCACCAGGGTGGCTCAAGACCATCCGGTGGTGCCGAAGCTTGCTTTGACTATGTACATGAAGTACGGCCTGAAGGTGAACCTATTCAAGCGCGATATGTCTGAGATTCAGAAGCACCTCAAGGTCAATCAGTGAGTGTCATAAAGACGATGATGCCATATATCATCAATAAATAAACTTGATTTGTTGCTCAAACTCATGGGCGTCGCATTGGGGTTGCGTCATATACAGAACCGTTATGGGCTTTTCTTAGAGAAAACTGCTGTAGAAAAGAGAGTTGCGTACAGTTATTTTCGTGGATTTGACACTCATTTGGTTGTGCATATCTATATATCTATATCTATCTATATATATATATACATATATAATAATAATTATTATTATTAATCCATAGAATTACAATGCGGTGGGCTTTGGCTGCTGCACACTGACCGATAACACAAGTTAATTTGCTCCGCAATCGGCATTGTAAATATGGTTAACCTAATAATTCCTCGTCCAAATTGCCAAAAAGAGAAGTAAGAAGAACAAGAAGCTGCAACTTTGAAGCAGCATACGCATCTTGTTGGACAACCCAAGCTTGAGAAATGCTAATGTTATTTGTGACCAACCAAACGACCGGCAAGAGTTGTCCGAGAGCATGAACCTCGCGGAAAAAACTGCTAGAGTTGCCCAACAGATCAATCTAGTGATTTTCATAAGTTTGTAATCAGCTCTAGCAATGGAAAAGACTAAAACACGCATAATCAGAGATTCACCGTAAATCCTGAGAGCTGACAATCAGAGATTCACCGTAAATCCTGAAGGCTGACAGGGTAGAACATTATGACTCCATTGGGCGTCCAGTATGGCTGTCAAATGGAAAAAGATGGAAGACTCTTGCCAAATGCACTCTAGTAAACCGACTCACTTAGTGAATCATGTTTGTGGGCATGCACTACTAGAAATTGCTCATTACCTTATTAGCCATGCTAATCTTAGCAGGCTTACCCTCAACTGTAAATTAAGCTGTGCGTTACGTTCTCGTCCAGCTTATTAAACAGGTGTTATGCTTGCACCTTAAGCAGACTACCACAATACAGCTACCAAATAAAGACACGGGCAAATCAACACTGGAGAAATTTTCCTGCACGGTTCTGCATTGGTTTGTCCAGAAGAGTGTTGAACTGGGAAGATCTTCTCAGTACCACACCAGTGCAGATAAACTAACACAAAAAGAAATCTATTAGCACCTTCATGAAAGATAGTTCCTCAAGGACTCCTCTGATCTTTTGCTCCATAGGTATTTATCAGTGCAGAGTGCTCATGAACAAACTGAAAACAAAAAACGTCAAAGATCCTAAACTTGCCTCATTCAACTGCGCCCATCCCATTCATCATAGAATTCTTTCAGAAATTCCACCATCACCTTGTGTCTTCTCTCGGCCCTCTTCATTCCAGCCTGCAATAGTTATCAATGCTCATGCTGCTGTCCCAGATAAACATCTAAGTGGGAGCCATGAATAAGCATACGGTGATATATTAGATAGCAAACATACAAGATGAGAACCAAATGCATTTTTCATATGGTAATTCATCAATAAGAGAAAAATAACTGCATGGGTGAAGAAATATAAGCAACTAGGAAAACTGATTTATGTCATCCCTCCAAGTCAATGCCTTTACCTTTGTCTTCATCAAGTCCTTCAGCTTGAGTAGTTTCTCATGAAAATGGTTTACAGTAGTCTGCTCCTCTTTCTTCATATACTGTTCCTTGGACAAATCTGAACGTGGCTGAATAGCAGGATCATGAAGCACTCTGTTCCTACTGCCACCAAAAGTAAAGCAGCGAGCAATTCCTGAGATCAAAGGACATTATTATGCTTGTCAAAGAGCATGCAAATGTATGTCATGGCTGAGAAACAATTCACAGAGCACCACAGGCAGTCATTTGAAGGAATTAATGTGATGATGACAGAGAAAAACAGAAATTAATATCAGTGGCCATGAACAGATGAGGAAATGCCAAGCCTCAACACCCTCCTCCACTCTGTTCACACTCTTCCTCTCATGGCCAGGTTACATATGTGCAAACACGATAGAAGTATTTAACAAGTCAGATAATAGCAAATAGAGCTGGAGGCTTTCATAGGCTTCAAATTGTGCAGTATTAAGAGAAAAAATAAAAAAATACAGCAGGACAAGAAAAGTTGGCTTCTTCAGATGCAGAAAGAATAAGTCAAGAAAGTACCAACTGCACCAATTGCATCAAGACGATCAGCGTCTTGCACTACCCTAAATTCCAGGGAAAATTCACCATTTGCACTCCCCACAAGTTCGTCTTTAAAACCTGAATATTGAAAAATTGAGAGTTTGGAAGACCATAGGAAAACTTGCATCTAGTTTCACTAATAACAAAAAGCCACTTTGCACTTTCAGTTGCTTAAACTTAAAACTTTTAATTCTGCTAATGCCATCTTTAAAATGGAAATTTTAAAAGATAGTCACTCCTATCAATAAACAAAATCCAGTACAGCTGCTTTGCACCATTAGCATGCAAACACCAACAGAAAAATCAGACAATTCCAAGTACCCAATTCAACAGATGTAGGTAAATGAAAGACATGTCTGGTCTTCATTGAACTTATCAAGTTTTATCAACAAAATCACAAGGCACTAACAGCTGTAGAAAGGGCTAAATTAATCATTTCAGAACCCCAAAAATAACTGACAAATATGGCCATTTCAAGCAACAATTATTTGTTATAAATATCAAATGCTTCAAACTTAGAAGTATGTGACAACCAAAATAAATGATTTTGTGGAAATATATCATCATGCCTCCACTTGCTGATATTATTGAAAAAGGGATGCCTAAGCGAGTGAATCTTCACATGCCCAGAGACAAACAAGAAGAAAGTATAAAAGATATTTCATTGCATGACCATAGTGCTATCACATAACTCACCCATTCCCCTAATAATTTGTAAAATCTTCATCTTCTTGATTTCATCAATGCCCTCTTCCTCCAGAAAATTGTCAACGATTTTTTCCTCACATGGATCTCTGACAAGCAAAGCTCAAAATTATAAAAGAAAAAATTATCACAATGACCAAGTATTAGATCAAATTATCTGGAGTTTTAGATTCATACAAGGGTGCACTAGGGTCTTTGTACAAATAAACAGAGTGGATAAAGAGCACAGAGCTAAGTATGTGCAAACAGAAATGGCTTTGAAACAACATATGTTCACGATTACATATGCTAGTACAGCATGAGTAAGGCAGAAAGTGACCAACTTCAGCACCATTCATTGCATAGGACAATTATGCAGAAACTTTTCAAGACTAAAGCTGCATGTAAAACAAGCATACTTCTTGAAAACAGGAAAATGTTTGGGAAGAAACAAAGGATTGCTTTCTGAAGATAAAGAAGACAAGAAATACAAACCTTACGTATTTATAGTCACCTGTAGTAAATGTGAAAAGGAAAACGGATCAGCAATCTCTGCAAATGAGATCAACAAATAGATTTGTTTTTTTGGTAGCAACTAAAATCCTTCGAATGTCACAAGGATGCGCACGATAGAACAGACAAATGAAAAAAGAAAAGTGGTGTACAACTCATCAGAATTCCTTTTCCAATAACATAACTAGAGTATATTAGCATGCATTACATTCTATCAACCAAACACATAATAATATAATCCAAGTTAAACAATGCAAAAACCAAATTCAGCAAATAATACCCAGAAAATTCTTCTTACTCTTATGCAACAATAGATAATTTCCCGAATACATTTATGGAGAAAGGGGCACCAGAATACCATTAATGAGTCCATACGAGAGAAGCAGTTGTTAAGTTGATCAAAAATTCAAAGGAAGTTTAGTAGAAGAAGAACGTTACCTATATCGTGAAGAAGTGCAGCAAGCTCAACCTGCAGCAACAACAACAACAACAACAGAAGAAGAAAGAGAAAAAAAGAAAAAATAGAGGGAGTCAGAAAGAAGATCTAATTATTACTAAACCTGCCAGGACCCCAGAAAAAAAAAAAGTAAAAGAAAAGAAAAGGATAAGCCCTGCCAAGCTGAAAAAGTAAGAAGCAAACCAATTCGGAGATGAACAGTAGAGATTGGCCCAAGAGAAGAGAACTGAGGAGAGGGGGTCATACGATTTCCATGGAATCGGGGGAGGAAGAAAGGCCTTCTTCGGCAGCGAGGGAGAGTGCGAGGTCCCTGACCCTCCACACGTGGGCGGCGTCATGCGATGCGTCGTTTCCTTTCATCACCCTTTCCACCAATTTCTCCGCTCTCAACAGCGTCTCCCTCCTCATCTCTCTCCTCGTCTCTTCTCTTCTCTCTGTGGGAATGGAATGGAGGGATGGATGGTCTTCTCCTAGTTCCACCACACGTTCTAACGTTTGTCGTGAGAGGTGTACCGCACATTTTAAAAAATTAAATAAGTTAAATGAAAGAAGTATTAAATATATTAAGTTATAAATTATGTAAATATAATTTTAAAAGAGAATTAAAGGTTTATCAATATAATTAAATTACTTAATGAAGTAAAACTAAATAATATTTTTTATTATTAAATAAGTGATTATATAAAATAAATTTTTTATATAAAAATTTTTTCTAAATAAAATTTTTTTTTCAGATAAAAATTTATTTTAAATAACAATTTATACTTATTTAGAATTATTATCTTAATATATAAATAAATATTTATTTGTAAATTTTAGAATATCAAACAATTTTGACAGAAATAAAAAGTAAAAATTTTCTCTTTCAATTTTTTCAAAAATTAAAGAACTTATTAAGAGATATCTTTTCTTGTAGTATTCAATTCAACTTATTATTTTCAATTCTTTTATTTTCTAGAGTATAATGTTCATATTCTTCTTAAATATCTAAGCTCGTGTTCCTTTAAATGTTAGGTTTAGGATTTGTCTTATTAAAGTTTAATTTAGTCTTTTTTACATATTTTTTAATTTCTTGTATGCGTTAGATCTTTTAGTCATGTCTTTTGGAGTTTTTCGTATCAGTTGGTATCAAAACCTTACTTTAAATTAGGTTGGATCAACTAATTTTTTAATTTGCTGCTTTGTGATTTATTTATTTCTATTTAGTTTGTTTATTAAGCATATTACCATTTAAATGAGCCAATCTATTCATTTGTAATCCTTCTCACTTTACTCATTTGTTTAAGATCATAACTATAAAAAATGTGTTATTTTCAATTCCAATTGTAATGATATGGTGTATATGGTAATAAAAATTGAAAGATAACTTAAACAAAAGGGTTCCACATGGTCTGGGTAGAATTCAAGTTTTACCTCATCTTGGAAGCTGAATTGGAGTAAAAGGGACAAAAAGGCCAATTACAAGTCCAAAGTTGAGCTATCCATGAGCAAGAATATAGGTTCTAGCAAGGAGACAAGTAATTCTGACCCTCAACCAAGTAGAAATAAAGATATTAAATGTTTGAAGTGTTTGGGAAGGGGTCACATTATATCTCAATGTCTAAATAAGCGTGCAATGATTTTGAGAGGTAACTGTGATGTTAAAACTATAAGTAAATCAGATGATGATTTTATTGTATCATTAAAAAGTGAAAGTGATGAAGAAAAGTATTCGGTTAATAAAGTAGATCTTGTCATAAGGTAAGCATTGAATGTGCAAGTGAAGGAAGAAAATGAGGTACAATGAGATAATATCTTTCTTACGAGATGTCTTGTAAAAAATAAGGTATGTAGTATAATTATTGACAATACAAGTTGCAATAATATGGTTAGCACAATTATGGTTGAAAAGTTGAATTTACCAACTATGAAACATCTTATGCCATATAAGTTTTAATAGTTGGATGAAAATGATGAAGTTAGGATAAATAAGTAAGTGCTTGTGTCATTTTCTATCAAAAGGAACCGTGATGAAGTTTTATATGATGTTGTACTCATGCATAAGGAAGGTCATGATAGTTTGATAGACAAGTTATACAGGATGACTTCAAAAATTGATATTCCTTTGTAATGAATGAAAAACTTGTCACTTTTGTACCATTATCACCTCAATAAGCTTATAAGGATTAGTTAAAGACTAAAAATATGAGTGAACAAAAATGAGAGATTGAAAAAAGAGGAATAATCAAAACAAAAAAGAGCAGAGAAAATATAAGGACACAAAAGTGAGAGAAGAAAACAGAAAGTTTCTACGTAAAAAAAAGTGATATCGAAAGAGCATTTTATATCAAACAACATATGATCGTACTTTTGTACAGTGAGACTTATTTTCACATTAACAAGTTTGACTCATTTTTCTCTAATATTGTTATTTCTCTTTTGTAGGAATTTAAAGATATATTCCCTGACAATGTCTTAAATAGGTTGCCTCTTAAAAGAGGAATTAAGTATCAAATTGATTTTATCCTTGGTGTAGCTATCCTAAATTGACGAATATATAGGAGTAATTTCGAGGAAATAAAGAAGTTCAAAGGTAGGTTAAGGAACTTATTTCAAAAGGATATATATGGGAAAGTATGAGTCCACATATAGTTCTTGTCTTACTTGTTCCCAAGAAAGATGGAATTTGAAGAATGTGTATTGACTATTGAATAGTCAACAAAATCAATGTAAAGTATCATTAGCCTATACCTAAGTTAGATGACATGTTAGATGAATTGCATGGTTCATATCTCTTTTCTAAAATTGATTTGAAAAGTATATATCACCATAGTAAGTTAAGAGAGGGAGATAAGTGGAAAATAGCTTTCAAAACTAAATATGGTTTATATGAATGACTTATTATACCATTCAGTCTAACTAATATACCGAGTACTTTTATACGATTAATAAATTATATTTTGCATTCATTCATTGATAAATTTGTGGTTAAATATTTTAATGATATTTTGATCTATAAAAAAAACCTAGAATAATATCTTAATCATCTACATTCTATTTTAATTGTTTTACATTTTAGGAAATTATATGCTAATTTCAAAAAATGTTCTTTTTGTACTAATCAAATCACATTTCTTAACTATATTATGAGTGTTAAAGGTATTAAGATTAATGAGGAAAAAGTTAAAGCTATTCGTGATTAACTTACACCTATATCAGTTTATGATGTGTGTATCTTTCATGGTCTAGCTAGTTTTTATAGATGCTTTGTTAGAGACTTCAGTACCATTGTTGCACTATTAATTGAGATTATAAAAAAGAACATGATTTTTAAGTAAGATAGTGATCAAGACAAGACTTTAATTGCATTAAGGAAAAATTAAATTCTACAGTCTTATTTACTTTACCTAACTTTGCAAAACCTTTTGAAATTGAGTGTGATATTTCAAGTATTGACATTAGAGTTGTTTTAATACAAAAAAGACACTCAATTACCTTCTTAGTGAAAAGCTAAGTAAAGCAAATCTTAATTATCCTATTTATAATAAAGAGATATATGCATTAGTATAAACTTTGGAGACTTGACAACATTACTTTTAACCCAAATAGTTTGTCATCTATACTAATCATGAATACTTGAAGCACTTGGAAACATAAGAAAAGTTGAACAAAAAACATACTGAGTAAATTAAATTCATTAAGACCTTATTTTGTAGGTATGCCTTACATAATCAAATATAAATAAGGTAAATAAAATATGATAATTAATGTATTATCTTGTAGGTATGCTCTTATCTCTACATTTACTACAAAATTATTAGGATTTGAATATATTAAAGATTTATATATGGAAGTTCCTAATTTTGCTAATGTGTATGAAGTATGTGAAAAGTCAACTCTTGAAAGGTTTTATAGGTATGAGGTTTTCTTATTCAGGAAAAATCATTTATGCATCTCTATGAGTTCTTTAAAGGAATTGGTTTTAAGAGAGATTTAAGAGGGTGGTATAATAAGTTACTTTGGAGTTAAGAAAACCTGAGATGTCTTAACTAAACATTTCTTTTGGCCACACATGAAATCAAATGTTGAAGAGGTATATAAGAAATGCATAACATACAAGTAGTTTAAATCTAAAGTCTTACCCCATTACTATATACCTTCGTACCCATACCTAGTTATCCCTAGGTTAATTTATCTATGAACTTTGCACTAAAGTTACTGCAATCAAAAAGGGATAGGGATTCTATATTTATTATTGTTGATAGATTTTCAAAAATGGCATATTTCATCCCATGCCATAAAACTAATAGTACAATCAATATAGTTGACTTATTCTTTAGAGAAGTAGTATATTTGTATGGCATGTCGCAGAGTATTGATTAATCAAGTAGAAAGATTGTTTATATGGGCAAATTAAGGTGATTAATCAAACTCTTTCTACTTTTTTACATGCTTTTATTTGAATAAATTTGAAAATATAGGAAGATTGTTTACTGCATGTTGAGTTTGTATATAATAGGAGTGCTCATTCTATTACTAATTACTCTTCATTTGAAATTATATATAGTTGTAATTCGTTAGCTTATTTGGATTTGGTGTCTATACTTGTCAATGAGTATGTTAGTTTAAATGGTGAATACAAGGCTAATATGGTGAAAAAATTGCATGAGATATAATAACATATTGAAAAATGAACTGAACAATATGCATCCAATGTCAACAAAGGGTAAAAGAATGTGGTGTTTAAACTTGGTGATTAGGTTTGAGTGAATATGCATAAGGAACGATTTCCAACTTAGAAGTGTTCAAAGCTATAGCCTAAAGAAGATGATCTATTTTAAGTTATAACACAAATTAATGATAATGCCTATAAGTAAGACTTTTTGAGTAAATATAATGCAAATGCAACATTTAATGTTTTTGATTTTTTCCCTTTTGATATAAGTGATGATTTGATGACAAATCCTTTTAAAAAAGGGGGAATGATGAGAAGCTTAGAGATGATACATGGAAGGTTTCAAAGGATGCAAGAGATCCATTGCACATTTTAGAAGGCCTGATAACACAAGCTATAACCAAAAAGATGAAAGGAGCAATAATTAGGTCAATTAAGGACATTTAGGCTAACTAATTACAAATAATGTGAATTCAAATTTGAAAGAGAGTTAAGGTCTTATTAATATGATTAAAATACTTAATGGGTTAGGACTAAGTAATAGCATTTACTCATAAATAAGAGTTTATCCTAAATAAGTAATAGTATAAAAGTGAAAATTTTTTATGGAAAAATTTGTTCTAAATAAGAATTCGTCTTAAATAGGAATTTACATATCTTTAAGATTGCTATCTTAACTTATAAATAAGCACCTTCTTATAATTTTTGGATTATCAAATAATTTTGAGAGAAATAAAAAATAAAATTTTCTCTTTCGATTCTTTTGAAAACTAAAGAACTTATTAAGAGGTATATCTTTTTGTGACATTTAACTTGACTTATCACTCTCAATTCTTTTTTTTTTTTTTTTGGAGTGTGACATTTATATTGTTCTTGAATACTCTAAATTTGTGTTTCTTTAAATGTTGAGTCTAGGGTTTGTCTTATTAAAGTTTGATTTAACTTTTCTAAATATTCTTTAATTCCTTATGTGCATTAGGTCCCCAAGTCATGTCTTTTGGATTTTTCTCATTACATGCCCAACCAACTAAATCCTTACCTTAGCCTTTCCACTTACCTTTGACTTACTTCTATCACTCCCTTTGGGATTTGTGATAGCAACAATAGTAGCAAATTTGATTAGTTAGTTTTGTTTTTTTCATAAATAAGATTTTATTTTGACTAAATGTTATATAATTTGAATTAATCTAATATATTTATTTTTCAATAAAAAAAGACTTTGGTAGACATATATAAACATTTTTTCTTGTAGTAATTTGATTTCCTAGCATCACCTACACATATAAAACCCATAAATGTAAACATTTGTAAATCCTCCCAATGTACCTAAGAAAGAAAAAAACAAAAAAAAAAAAACAAAACCACAAAGATACCACTTTCTCCATTTTATCCCAAATTGTAAAAGGTAAAAAGTTAAAGAAATGAAATTTTCCAATTATAAACTAAACTAGGTGCTTAACTAGGCTCTATGCGATATTCTTATTTAATTTAATAAATATTATTTTTTAATTATTTAAAAAAGTTAATTATTTATATTTAATTAAAAACACATAAATAACATAATTTTAAAGTTATGTAAAACAGTAAAAAAAATGAAATATCAAATAAAAAAAATTAGTATGCTTAACTTACTATATATATATATATATATATATATATATATATATAAATAATAAAAAAGGGAACAATAACATCACAAAGGAGAGAAAGAGAGAGAGAGAGAGAGAGAGAGAGAATAAATTTTATTCTTAAAAGTGTTCAAAATTTGTAATAAGAAAGGTAAAAAGGACATTTTGGCCTAAATTTAAAATTTGATAGAAAGGAAGAAGAGGGAACATATGAACAAAAAGGGATCCAAAAGGCATGATTTTATTAATCTAACGAGAAGAAACAATACATGCTTGTTCTATAAAAGAAATAGTGAAAATTAGGGCATACGTCTATTGCAAAAGAGATAGTAAAGGTAAGGACGAAAAGAGGGAAACTTGGTAAAGAAGAGAGTTTGGTTGCGTATAGTCTAAAAACAAGGAAACTCAGTAAAAGAAAAAAGTTTGGCTACATTTGGTTAGAGTTATTAATGTCAGTTGGATGGAAGTTAATCTTAAATGGAGTTGTGAAGAAAGAAAAAAAATGGAAAAAGTTGGTTTTAGGAAATGTGAAATGATAGTATTCATGTAATCAAATAATGTTTACATTAAATTTTGAAATATATAAAGAAAAGTTGCATGTAGTATTTAGAAAGCCCATATTTATTATGATTTCTAGTTAGTTAATGGCACTTAATGCATTATGAAATGTGTATAAGTTGATTCATTAGATTTAACTTTACATGATGCTTTATATTTAAGGTATAAGAGTATAGGGAAATGACAAAGAAAGGGAAGATAGTTAAAGAAATTAAGAAGGAAGGTTTAAGGGATAAGAGCTATATAGTAAAGAAAAAATTATGAAAAGTGGATCAGAAACACTCAAAAGGAATGACAAAGCAAATAGAGTAGATAAATGATAGCATAACTAAGGCAACATAGGAAAAAGGGTAATGAAAAGAGTGAGAAAAAAAAATGAAAATGCAAAGTTAGGTGATAAAGCTTTAAGCAATTTACAAAAAATGAGACAAAAGGGATTAAAGAGCAAAGCTACAAAGATAAAGGTAAGGTTGAAGAAGGTAACAAAAGAAACCATTATAATTAAGTAATGGCTACTAAAATGTAATAATTTAATTTTTATCCTTAACTTTACATTATGTTACATTCTTCATAAAGTGATTTTGTAAAAAGTATCAATGTTGTATTTAAAGGTCTAAATTGAATAGAAAAGAAAGTTGTATGGATTATAAGTATCTACTCATTCGATCACAAAGTCTTTTATATTCCTTGGTCGTAATGATGCTTAATTGTTATGCCAACATGCAATCTTAAATCATTATCATCGAGAACAATAACAAACCCTCTTATTAAGTATTTACAACTTTTGTCCCTCAAAATGGACTTAAATGTTTAATTGTTTTTTTTTTTTTGACATGAGTAATTGGTTTTGTGTGTTTGTATAATAACCTTTTAAAGTGTTTAAGTTAGTATCAAATTTGGTTGGGTGTGTTTGTTACATGGATGTAGACACTTATTATCTAATGTTGCCTAAACTAAATAGTTAAAGTTGTTTCTACTTTCAATGAACAACAATAAAGGTCCACAATATAAGTTTACTAGCATTGATATTTATATGTAACTTAATATCAAATAGGACATTATGTAATTGGCTGATGAAGCAGTTTGACCTTAACATAGAAAATTAAAGATGTGTTTTGATGTTGAAGAGTTGGTTAATAGAAATAGTGAGGGCTAGATATTGAGGATTCTTAATGGTCTAATAAAGTTCTAAAGCAACTTGAAAAGGAAAAAAATTGAAATATTAAAGAAAAAAAAATGTGTCTCAAAGATTCTTGGACAAGAAAAGAGTGAGCAGGATTTTAAGAAAGCATTCTTATTATATGTTTTAGGTGTCTTTTATTGTACTTGTATAAATTTTAAGATCTTTATAAAATTGTTGCTAGTTATTTGGGGTGTTAAAGGGGTGAAAAGTTACAATTAGGGTAAATATGTGTCAGATTGGTTGGCCAAGCATGCATGAAAGTATCCCCATGTTAATGGTAAGAATTTACTTGTTAAGATCTATAACTTCATGTAAGTTTTAGATATATTGCTTATATTAAAATGCTAATAACAAGTCATTATTGCTTAATCTTTTAAAATAGTTTATCATGTATATAATTACATTATATTTCTCTATTGCACCTTTTCTATCTTAATTATATTGATATTAGATGTTTCATTAAATTGGATAGTTACTCTTATTTAATAGCGTGGGATGAGGAGACCAGATTTGAAGGTGAAAACTCAAGATATAAAGGAATTTGGCAAAGAATAAGTAAAACTACGAAGTTAATAAATTTTATCATTTGAGATAAGATTGTTATTTATTATAGTAAATTTGGTTATTGAAATCAAAATGTAATAAGTAGGTAGTTTGTGGCATAATATCTAGGAAGTCACATCCATTTGAGATGAACCAATAAGATAAAGATATAGTGCTCAAAAAACTCAAACAAGAATTACTTGAAGGTTAAGTTAAGGAAGCTTAAATAAGGTTTAATGTTTGCAGGATATAATTTAGCACTTATTGATTACTACCTTGTCATATGTTTCTAATGAGTTATTTTGAGTGCTAAATGAATTTATGAGGTTGAAAAGATGGGATTAGATAATAATGGGCGAAAAAGTCGAGGTGTAAAAAAAGAAGAGGAAGATATTGACATACTAGCGTTAGACTTCTAATAATGTAATAACCAAAGCAAAGAATATCATGGAAAGTAAAAAGCATTTAAAGGCAGATAATCTTGTAAAATTGATAGTATCTAATCATAGTTCTTTATAGGATAATAATGAGGAGCATCATGCAAAGATATAAGAGGGCAATGACAATGAGGATGAAACTACTGAAAAAGAAAATGATGACGTTGAAGATGAGAAATGAGAATGTTAATGAGGAACTTTATGACAACCTCAAAGTAAATCTACATAGAAAGGTTGATGATGATACTGAAGAGAACCATGAAGTTAATATTGATGAGAATTTTAATAAAAAAGTACATGAGTAAAAAAAAAAAAAAAGATGAGTGATGCAAAGAAAAATAAGAGTAATAATAAAAAGCTTGATGAGATTATTGGTGAGAATTTTAAAAGGTTAATTATGAAAGGTATCAATAAAGTTAGGGAAGAGAATAAGGAAGGAGGCTTGGGTGGGGACAAGATAGGGATGATGAAAGAATTTAGGGAGGATTAGCATAAGTTAAATGTGACTAAGGTGAATGATACTAATAAAAAGCAATAATAAAAGGTTGGTAACATTGATGAATTAGAAAATAACGGAGCTGGAATAAGTGATGTGGTAGGCCTAAGGGGATGAAATGCCTAACAAAGTGCATAAAGATAAAGTCCCAAAGGTAAACAACAAAATAGAACATATTCGTAAGTATAAAGAAATCATTCCAACACCAAGGTCTAAGTAGGAAATTGATAGGAATGATATTGATGAAATCAATGTTAGGCCATGAGAAGTTGAGACACTCTTAAGAGATGACGACAATGTTGCAGTACAACAAGATAGTAATGGGAAGCATGTTGATGAGAATGCTATATCAGATGACAATGTTTGTGATGAGTAAGGAGCTTAAGGATGGGAGAGGTTGACAATCCTAATGGGCAATAAGAAGATAGTAGTGATAAGGATAAAGGTCAGCCTGGTAGGATTCTTCCCTTACTTAAATATAGTGAGTTGGTTGTTTCCACATATTGTTAGTGATGAACTAATATATATATATATATTATAACAAGTAAGAAGGTAGGGAAGGCAAAAGGTAAAGGTAGAATAGATAAATCTAGTAAGCCTAGATGGTGTCAAAGGCAAACCTAAAGAGAAGTGGATCCTCTAGCCATTAAAATGTCGACGTGTAAGAGAAGTGAGATGCTGGATATTGATATGCAGTTAATTAATTTGATTTGTTGGAACAAGGCTAGGTAATAGCTGAAAGGTTGTTTTTTTGTGCAATTATACTATTTAAGTGCATCATAATTTCTAATGCTTATTTACGCCTCACATGTGAATTGCTAACTTAGACTACACACCAGTGAAATGCAAACTTGTGAAGGCTAAATACTGCATCACGACCGAAAAAGAGCTACATGATTGCTTGAGTATAAGAGGCTTATTAAGTGTTAGGGTCAATATTCTAATCGTGTGCTTGTTGTTTGATTCAATTAAATCATACACGATATATGAATTTGTGATTAACTACTAAATTAATTCATGTTCTTTCCTCCTGATGTAGTTAGTAACAGAAGCATCTTAGTTGCTCAATCAAGAATGGTTATACTGTTGACTTACTACCTTGATATATTATTGATCATTTCTTTTCAGTGTGGTTGATTGTTGTGTCTTATTTAGAAACAATTATGTTCTTGACCACTATAAAGATTGTTATTTTGTGTTGGCTTTGATTTTTTGTTGTTTGTCGGTAGTCAAAGGTATTTCTTGTAATTGCATCTAAAGGAAATAAGGAAGAATAATTACTTTGTTAATTCAATTCTTCGGGGGATATATTGAGGCAATTGCTTGGTGAGGATACGAACCTCCATTAGTGCATTACAGTAAGTCCAACTTATTTGACACACTGTGGTAGCTAGAATAGTTTGACTCCATTTCAACAAGAGTGCATTGCTTTAACGACCCACATTTGCATATGATATTTTGTACAAGTTTTTGTGCCAACCCTTTAGAAAGAACATTGGAGTTTACTTGTTGCCAATCCATGTGCGTGTATTGTTGATTATCTTGATATGCTCATAGTTTGAATAGTATCCATGCATAGTTTGCGATCAAGAGCATGGTTAGCTCTGAAATGAATTATTAGTATAGTATATTTTGTAGTGTACATCAATTCATAATGAAAGAACACAGTCATTTGGATGTTGCCCTTTCTGGGATATTCTTAGCTGCCTGCTATTTTTCAATTGTTTAGACACACGGATCCTATATTCAACGAAGATTTCTCAAAATAGCAACAGGGTGAGGTTGAAGGTGTTCCCATATAGAATAATAAGTTAGTCATCTCAAAATTGTTTATGATTAACCACGAAAGCAGTTGAGTTATAGTGCAAACTGGGCAGCCATATTTGGTAGGCTTGCAACTAAAGATTTATTGTCATGTTCTTATAGCCATGACTCTAGTGTGTATGTTGCAATGACTATGAACAAGTAGGACCTGTTTGTTATGGGTTGGTGCAGTGATCCGTACCCTCATCTCTTATATCCGAGGTTTTTGTGACCTTAGAATTTGTCCATTTCAAGAGCCTATTTATGGTTATGATCAATCTTGCCGGGGTCAGTGGTGGATACAAGAGAGCACGTCTGTGTCTGGTTATTGAAAACGCACTGGGAATGAAGTTGGGAAAGTATATCTATGACTCGGTGCAACAAAATTAGCAAATGTAACATGAATTTGGATAATTTTTATTGTTCAAAGAGTCTACAACAAGGGTTAATACTTTCGTCATATTTTGACCCCCCCCCCAAAAAAAAAAAAATAAATTGGTGTTCTTTTTGTCATATTTTGAGCCTTGTTAAGGCATAATTACCATATTTATATGTGCATAGATTTATTTTATTTCTCTGCGACGTGGCATCTCCTTCGATATTTAAATATCCAAGAACCACTATTTATTATTTTAATTAAAAGTTTAGATAAATTTGAAAATAATATATTACAATAAATATAATTTATATGCAATGTAAATTATTATTTGTATATATACCAAGTGGTATAAAAATTAATCATGTCCGTAAGAGGGCGCAGAGGAAGCCTGAAGATTCGAAGAGTCCCAATGGATAGAATTCTGTGGTTGTGAGTTGCAGTAAGTCGGTGCCAGCCACCGACAGCTCCTTCTCCTCCCCCTCTTCTACCGCGTCCATAGCCACCGACAGCTCGTCTTTTTCTTTCCGTTCAGTTTGAGTTTCGGGTAAATGCAATGATGAAGCTCCCTAATAAGTCTTGTCTTTCTTATGGCTTCCATTTCATCTGATTGTTATTGTTATTGTTATTATTATTATTAACAGGAACTTATATTTTTCTTTTCTTTTTCTTTATTTTCATTTATTATTATTATTATTATAATTATATTGGCCTTTTTTTCTGGAATTTCAATTGCCATTTCGGCTCTGGGGAAAAGGGAAGATTGAAGAAAAGAAAAAGGAAAAAAAAAAAAAAAAAGAGCATGTCTTCTCCCACCGCCACCAGCAGGTTAGAGTCCTTGAATGAGATTTTTCCCCTTCCCTCCTTCTGTTCTGTTCTGTTCTGTTCTGTTCTATTCATTGGGTGGGCTGGGCAGGGCACGGGCACGTATAATTTATTTGCTTTCAAGTCCAATTCCACTTCTTGATTATTTTTTTGTTTTGTTTGTTAATGAAAAATTTGATGTGGATGCGGTGCAGCTTCTTATGGGGACAATGCCTGGGGTTTAGCTTCAAAGACTGCAATGGAGTGTTCGTTTCTTCTTCTACTTCTGCTCCTACGGCTCCCAGGAGGACAAGGTTCCTTGACCGGAGACACAGAGTTCACCTGCTTTGCTCTTCTTCTCCCTCTTCTGGTACTCCCCTCCCCTCTTATCTCTCTGTGTGCCCATTTGGGATGTGTTTTCTTGTTGGAAATTAATATTTCTTTTCTTCTATGCCTTCGTGCCATGATGATTTTTGTTGGTTATGACTTTTGAACAGCGTGGGCAATAATGGAAGTGGTGCTTTAGTAGTTACCATTGTTCTTTTTTCTTCCAATAATTTTTGTTTTTTGTGTTTCCTTTTTTTTGGGCGGGTGAGTGCAGCGTCAAGCGAGTCATGAAAGATTTTCTAGATCATGCATCGCTACATAACTCTCATTTGTTTGAGGCCAAAAACTATAACTGTATAGCTGCCCTCCCTCTTTTGTACTTCTTTCATCAAATTGATGCTTGCTTCAGCTTGACTTGGTTTTCTCTTAAGAAATATGTATCCAATTATGCCTAGGCATAGTCACGGTGTTGAAGAGCATCATTTCAAGTTTGTTGCACTGCATGAAATTATCCCCTTTTCCCTCGTTAAGAATATGTGGAAATTTATTAGTCACTGGCAAATGTAAACTGTTGTAGTGACTTTGAGTTTGCAAGAATCATGGTTAATAATGGTAGGGAATTGTGACATTGTCAAAATTTTTGTCTTATTATGCTTTGTGTAGTCAGGGGGACAGCAATATGTCCATCAGATATATAATAAATTCCCCAAGATAAGTTTTGATATTTGTTGTTCATATGTTTTTATATGCTCTTTATTAGTAATATTACCTCTTGTTACTTTATTGACTTGCAAAAATCAGTTGAATACTTGAGTTTTTTTTTTTTTTTTCTTGTTATCCAATTTTTCTTTTTGGGTTTTCTGTCTTAGAAAATGTTTTTAATTGTATTAAGAATCTCTGCATCTCTGGCCATGTATGTAAAAGCAATGTCAGGTTGCTTCCTTTAGCTTTTAGATTGTCACTCATCTGAGACATTGGTAACTTGCATGATTCTCCCATATATCCATTTTTAATATCTCCGTATAGGGAAACTATAAGGAAAATCTTTCGTTTCTTTGTTCCCCATGGATCAAGTACAACATTGACAATTTCAATAATGCAAACTGTGTTTGGACATTAGACTATAGTTGTTCATCAACCTAGTGTTGTCCTACCTGAGGCAACTGTCCAAATGAGTGACAGTAAACATGTTTTAAGCAGAGCTCAAACAAAGCACGAGCCTTGGTCTAAGTAATGGTAAGGTCATTCCATTGTGACTTGAATAGTGTTAAGGTTACAGGCTTTAATTGTAAAATCATTTTCCTTGCAAAAAACAGGAAAGGCATAAATATGACCTTTTCTAGATCCCATGGTGTAAGGTCACTTGCACTAAAATGCCATTTTTTTAAGACACAGCTCAAACAAGCGACTTCTAGTTTTTTATTTTTGTTTAAGAATTGACATGTTCTATCTAATATTAATTTATGCTTCCCACAATGGATGAATGGCATGAATGGTTAACTTCTTTTTCTTTTCCATAAGACTGTGACCATTCATTGGTGATTTGTGTGTGTGTGTGTCTATATATATATATATATATATATCAAACAAGCAGGTCTAGAGTTCAAATGTCTGTGAGAATCATTGATTGAGTTTCTTTTATACCAATTTGAAGAAAATACTTTATTTTACATTATAGCAGTTCATGTAAAATGGAAAATTCATTATTTCTTCATGTTATTTGGGATGAATATTGCATGGCTCTTCCATAGGCGATATTTTTTCTGATTTTAACTCTTCATCATATGAACCATGCTGATCTAGAATTCAAATATCTGTGAGGATCATTGATCAAGTGTCTTTAAGAACCAATTTGAAGAAAATAATTTGTTTTATCACTAATGATATCCCCATTATATTGATGTTTTTCCAGGATTGTATTTTCTCATTTTTTATTTTATATCATATATATGGAGATTTTTCCTTTTAAAGTCAATTTGTTTTTCATTTAGACCCAATCTTGATGAAGGCTGCAAGAGGAGAGCCTGTAAATAGGCCTCCAGCATGGATGATGCGTCAAGCAGGAAGGTATATGGCTGTTTACAGAAAGCTTGCTGAGAAATATCCTTCCTTCAGAGAGAGATCAGAGACAACTGATCTTATTGTAGAAATTTCTTTGCAGCCCTGGAGAGCCTTTCTTCCCGACGGTGTTATTATCTTTTCTGACATACTTACCCCCTTACCAGCATTTGGTGTCCCATTTGATATAGAAGAAGTAAGGGGCCCTGTAATTCACTCACCAATTCGTTCTGAAGAAGACCTGAAAGCTTTACATCCCATTGAATTAGAAAAACTTCATTTTGTTGGGAACTCACTCAGAATATTGCGAAATGAGGTAATACTTTACTTTGAGGCATGAGGCCAAATATGCTTGATCAGTGTTTTTATCTATGTTGCAAACTTGACCATGGAAGCTCACTGCTCCAAGCCACTCTTTTAATGACTTGTGTAGCTTGAGGGGCATGCTGCAGTTCTCGGTTTCGTGGGTGCACCTTGGACAATTGCCACATATATCGTCGAAGGGGGTACAACACGTACATATACAACCATAAAGAGCATGTGCCATGCAGCCCCACATGTCTTAAGAGCTCTTCTTTCCCATTTGACAAAGGCAATAGCTGAGTATGTTGTTTTTCAAGTTGAGTCTGGGGCTCACTGCATACAAATATTTGATTCATGGGGTGGTCAGCTGCCACCTCACATGTGGGAGTCTTGGTCAATGCCTTATATTAAAGAGGTAATTTGTTTCTTGTACTACTTGGTAAATTGGTTTCCTCTATTGAATTGTTGACATTATGTTTCAAACAGAGAATAGTATTTAGCTGTTTTGAGCTTAAAAGTTTGGTAATTTGCTGCATTCTGTTGCATGCTTTTTTTAATAGGAAAGTTGGGGTTGTAATGGGTATTGTTTTGCTGCTTCCTGTGCAATTACTCCAATTTGATGTGGTGGCTCCATCTAGAAGTAGAAATGGTGCAGGAACATGGATTTCTTCTTCATTACCCTTTTTTCTGTTGTGGCACAAATGTTACTGTGCTTGGTTGATTGTGTACTTTAAGTGTCTATACTATAGATGTGCAAGTTAACAGGTATCGCCTAGTTGTATCTTCCACGGTATTTGATTACATAAGGTTGTTTCTAAAAATTGCAGATAGTCGACATTGTAAAGCGTAAATGCCCTGCAACACCACTTGTTCTCTATATCAATGGAAATGGTGGCCTCCTTGAGTATATGAAACAAACTGGAGTTGATGTAATCGGGCTTGATTGGACAGTGGACATGGCAGATGGAAGAAAGCGTTTGGGTAGTGGGATCAGTTTACAAGGAAATGTGGACCCTGCATATCTATTTTCCCCTCTTCCTGCATTGACTGATGAAATCCAAAGGTTAGTGAAATGAATTAAAAATCAAACTCCTTGTATGATCATTGTGTGCTAATCTTACGAAGACTGTGTTATTAATGTGACATGTAAATTTCTGTATGCGTGCCAACTCTTGGCTAATCATAGCATGTGATGCTGAGTCACAATATTGAACCTTACTGATTTCTCACTCATCTAGATTAGTTCATGGAGATTGGTCAGGAACAAATTGCTCAAGTTTAGTTGGTTGAAATTTCTTCAATGGAAATGTCTCTGTTATACTTCACTTCTATGTGATAGTGTAACAACAAGGAGAATGCAATTGATGCTCTGTTGGAAAGGACAAGGTGTTTGATAAGAGAATGTCCAAATTGCGTTTTATATCTCTTACTATGGTCAATAGCTGAAATTCTATTACCTTTTTTGTGAAGAAAGATTTCCTAGACCCTATTGAGATGAGACTTAATAAATGTATCATGTTAAGTTAGTAAGCTTCTTAATCTGATGGAATCATTTTCTTACATCACTTTTTCCAGAGTCGTAAGGTGTGCTGGGCCAAGGGGACACATTCTTAATCTCGGACATGGCGTCCTCGTCGGGACACCTGAAGAAGCTGTCGCACATTTCTTCGAAGTTGCTCGAAGCTTGAAGTTTACAATGCCTGTTAATGATCATGCAGCAGAAGAAGAGACATTGGTAGTTTGAGGGTTGACTTGTTCTACAAACTGGCTGATTGAAGCGAGTTCATGCCTTAATGCTCACTTGTTATTGCTAAGTCTCACTTTAGGCTGCCCATTTTTGTGACACTGATTAGAGTTGTGAGATTCTTGTACATGAAAGTGCTTGACCTAACTTACTGTGTTGAATCCCTTCTATGCATATAGACATTCTAATACGATAGAATAAATCTTCACTTATTTATTTACGATTGCAATGAAATTGTTTTATATCAAATATGTTTTAAAGTGGTAAGGGCTTTGAAAGATATCTCTGAGCAGATTGACTTCTACTAAAACATTGGGTGCAGCCATTCTGGAAAGAATTTTCTATTTATACGAATGTAGTGGATATTTAAATGCCAAAAATGTAATGGCTCATTTCCATTTAGTATGCTTTTATCGGAGGGTGAGAGGCAATCTGTTTGTACTACTCACTGATTGGCTGATGAGGGTGGATGGTCGTAGCTGGATCAATGGGATCTGAAATATCAGGTCTAAGATGATGCATTATTTTTACATTTAGTTGTTTGGTTTTGTATTTCTATTGCTAATGCTTTCCGCTAGGTCCTGCAGCCTCTATGGAGAGAAGCGGAGATAGAGATCAGTTGCTTGTCGTGAACCTCTCTTATGAAGTGGTATTTATTTTTAGTTCAATGCGGTGGTTTAGCCATTGTGACCTATAGCCTTAAGAGCTCTTTTCGGCCAATTAAGGTCTGCACGGAGTGGGTCTAAGGCGTCAGATTTCTAATGTCTCTTTTACAGGAGAAGGTTCATAATGCAACGTAAAAATAAAACTTCATAACCAATATATTCATGTATGTATCCCCGATAAGAAGAAATTCTAGCTTAAAATTCTCGCTATTCTGTCGTTCCATTCCCAAACCCAGGTTTCCTTTGATCCCTTAATTCCTCGAGTTCATCATCGCGTTCTCGCATTAAGCCACTTTTCCAAGCCCGTTCGCTGGAAATGTGTATGATGCTACGGTGTGCGCATAATTATTTCTTTAATATTGAATTATTTTGTTCCTGAGCTTCTTACCCAAGTGAAAGAACCATGGAATGATTTAGATAATTGGATCCATCGAGTGGAGAAGGTAAGACATTTAGTTCCGGTGAAGCAGTGAGGATGGCAGGGTCCGCGAGGATGGCAGGCGGCAGGTCTTGTGTGTTTTATTTCTCCTCCATCTGTGTATGGTAACCGAGGATACTAAATCGAGATCTTAAGAATAATTGATTTAGAATGTTAAGGAGTTTGTAAAATTTTATTAAAGTTATAAAAATATAAATAAACTATAAATTAATAAATATAATTCGTAATTAAATATTTTTTTGTATATTAATTTATTAATAATAAAAAAATATAATAATTTTCTTTAATAAAAGTAAAAACTGATGTTTCTTTCTTATATAATTGTCAAATAATAATTTTTATAAGTTAAAGATCTTCTTTACATCTAGTGGCTTACCTATATTAATATTTAAATTTATATAAAAATACATTTTTTATTTGTTTTATTTCCTTATTATTATTAATTTGAGAGTTAACTCAACTTTATCACTAAACATTACCATTAAACATCAAAAAGAAACTTGTTCTTGTTACCAAATATTAATAACAGGTATTGAACGATTGACAATAAGTAAAGCAATAAGAATAAAAAAAAGAAATTATTGTGTTATAAAGTTTATAGTATATTTTAATCCAAAGAAACAAAAACTCAAAAATTCATTATAAAAAAAATGAAAATTATAGCATAAGATCACAATTTTGTTGATTTTACAATTTCGATTGAAACTCTGTCAAAATCTTACCACGATCCGGATCATTTACTTTATGTACAATCATAGGGTCATAAGATCATATGATCTTAAACAGGATTTTAACAATCACAAGAATAAATGATAAGTTCGTCAAAAAGGATATTAAGAATAGTATTAGGCTTAATGTTTGGAAAGGCTTGAGTCTTGTAAAAGAATAGATAGGTAAGGGTTAGAGGATGCCTTTGGCATCAACACTCTAATGGTAAAGTTAGTAAGGAGCACAAGTGGAGAATTGTATAAAGAGGATGTACGAGTCCTTATGTTTAGATGGATGTGGATTGGGCTTATTTATATATATATATTTAAGGTATTATGGTGAGTGGCATTTTACTTGTTATAGGACAAAATAAAAGGGTTTAGTCCTTAAGGTGGGTTAGAGTGGGCTTAGGCTTATAAGCATGTGGTAAGGATTTTAGGAGAACTTAGTCTTACTTTACAGTTGAATGCTTAGGATTTGTTGGTCACCTCAAGTTCATAGGTTGCCTTAGTGCTTGGGTATGGACTTCTTGGGCTTTACTGTAGATTAGGTTTGGTAGTTAAACTTAGACCTCCTTATTACTTACCCCTTTCCAAAAATAGGTTTAAGAATAAGGGCTTGGATTGTGTCTGGGTGGTTAGAAGTTTTACTTTTCAAGGGTCGTGTCCTTTATGGTGATGCTTGTTCGTCGAGGGTTGCTTTAGAAATCATGTTATCTTTTTTAAATTACTAGTGAATGTCTTTTAGGCTTATATAAAGTAGGTTTGGTGTTTTTGTCCTCTTGGTACAACTACTTGTTGTTTTATGATGAGGATGAAATAGAGTTATTTAAGTCTTATGTTAATGATGTGGCATGTGTGCAATGCATCACTTACTTCTAACTTTGTATGATATTATCTATCCTTTTATTAATGGCAAAACGTGTTAAGGTTCCTCAAGCTGTATTCGTAGAGGCCCCTGATGTTAGGATATGTTTACCCTTCTAAATAGTGATCTTGGAATTTTTGAGGAATTATAAGTTGGCTCTTAACTAGATTATACCAAATAGTTGGAGGGTGCTTTATACAACCTTGATTTTAGTGGCTAAGGTTGATTTACATCCCATTAGTTTGACATTAATTGGCAAGTTAAAGGTGACCTTGGTTATGTAAAAGGAGTATTGTAGTTAATTTCTTATTGTTGGGGAAATGGGTGAGGTGCAAAGTTTTATCTGAAACTTTTAGAGAAGATGAGGGACTATAGAGCTGAGAGACTACGTCTTGAACACCAAAATGACATTGTTTTGAAACTAAGAAATAGTACTTTAAAAGCTCAAAATGGCGTGATTTTGAATGAGAAACAATGACGTTTTAGATCTATATAAATATATATTCGTTTTTAGGGTCTCAACCGTATCCTTTTCTCTTTTTTTCCCCATCAATCACCCTCATCATTTTTCTTTCTCCATTTATAAGGCCTAAATTGCTATCCCTATTTTTAGCTACCAAATGCTCTGAAATGTCATAATTTCCTTGTTTTTATTCCACCCATGATGCAATTATACTCATTTAAGCTTTAGTTTGATAAAAGGTTACCATTTTTAGGATTTGAAGGTTGTAGTCTTTGTATTCTAGAAAGTTTGAATGTTTGCTTCTGTGATTCTGGGTGTCAAGTTAGCTTTTTTAAATGTTGAAGTAAGGATCTTAATTTTTTCTTTGGTAACTTTCTTTTTTTCTTTTTGTTTTTTTTTTTATTCTTTCTTCGAAGATAACCTCTTTATTTTTTGATATTTTTGTTTTTCCTTTTTTTATCTTTTTGAAAAATAATTTATTTATTATTTATTATCCCTTAAAAAATGAAAAAGAAAAAAACGGTGAAGAAAAAAAAAAAGAATAACAAATTTGATTTTTTGGTTAAGATTTATAAATGTTGATAGAGGTGGTTGATACTTGTGGCACTTGATCTTATGACATGGTATTATATGATTTAAGTTATGTTTATTGGTTTAAGTCAGGTTAAGTTAGTGGGGGAAAGATTTACTTGGTTAATTTGACCCAATTGAACCAAATTCGGATTAAGCTAATTAAACTTCACCTGAGTTAATTAAGTTAATCCACTATGACTGAATTTGACCATGTTGACCTAATTTATTTGGGTTTGACTTACTAATTTTTATTTTTTATTTTTCTCTTTAGTCTCTCTTTATTTATTCTTGTTTTTTATTTTTTATTTTTTTTGCCTTGTTCTTTTGTATAAATTTATTCTATTTTTTTATTTGTCTTTTTTATAAATCTTTAATAATCTATTTTTTTTTTCTTAACAAGAAATTTAGGAAGGGAACAAAAATAAAAGAAGAAAGTGATTGATGAGAGATGTCCTAGATATCATAGTCTGCCTATCAAGGGAAGAAAAATTGCCTTTTTAGTTTTTTAAGATACATATACACAAGCAAATGCAACAATGTAATTTATTGCTTTGATATTAATTTAATACTGAATGCAACACTAACAAGTTTCCATTTATATTTTTTCAGCTATTTTGTGCATCTGTGTTACATTATTTGACTTGGATCTTAATTGTAACAAATTAAAATACTTCGAGTTTGACTTTAAAGATGCTGTTACCAATTTTTTAAACAAGATATGCGTTTCTTTTTGGTTTTTCTACTTTATATATTTAGTTTATGATGGTGATTGCTCACTAACTAGTTTGAGAGCTTTTGACAATTTAGGAAGTGCTTACTATTGGCTTTAAATGTTAAGTTTGGTCCTTTTTTTAAGTGTTCTCTATTTTTTTCATTTCTCTTTTTGTTTTGCCTTTAATTGTTTGGTTATATTTGTGGTATTAATTTAATACTTGAATACAACACTAATAAGTTTTCATTTATGTTTTTTCAGCTATTTTATGCATCTGTGTTGCATCATTTGATTTGGATCTTAACTACAATAGATTAAAATGCTTCAAATTTGGCTTTAATAATGGTGCTACCAATTTTTTAAACAAGATAAGTGTTTATTTTTCTACTTTATATATTTAGTTTATGATGGTGATTGCTTACTAACTCGTTTAAGAGCTCTCGACAATCTAAGAAGTGTTCATAATTGGCTTTAAATGTTAAATGTAGTCCTTTTCTAGGTGTATTCTATTTTTTTCATTTCATTTTTTTGCTTTGCCTTTAATTGTTTAGTTACTCTTTATTCTATCTTCAAATTTTTTGGTTTCTCTCCCTTTTGTCCCTCTTAAAAGGCCTAAAAAAAGTCATTTTTGACTATCTTTAGATGGCCAAAAATGCCTTGTAATTGGCCATTCGAGGAGTTCTTCCATTGGTTAAGAAGTGATGAGGACAAATTTAATGATTATCATTTCTAATTAATTAGAGATAATTTAGTTTATTAAAGATAATATTATCAATTTTTTATGAATATCTAATATTGTTTTAACTATATATTTTTAGTTTTATTTATTTATTTATTTGTTTAAAAGTTAGGCTTTCAAAATAATAGGGTTGAAAAAGTTTTTAAAAGGTGAATTTGGAAAATAAATATTACTTATTACTTATTACTATGTATGTATTGTTATTTTAATATCAAAGTTTTATGTCTCTTGAAGACTAAATATACCTTATATTACTTATTTTTCATACTCTTTAAATAAATACATTATATTAAACATAAACACTTATAAATAATTCAAAAGAATGTAACATACGTTATGGGTGTAAGTCTCTTATACTAGATAATCATATTATTCAAGAGAAGGTAACATAGTATGTTTAGCTAATTATTAAGACAAGATAACAAAATTAAAGCATTATCAAATATCTTAATTTTGTGAAAATATTTTTTGATTGATAAGGCTTTTAGTGAGAACAAGGAACCAACAAAAAAAAAAAGGACTTCATGCATTATTTTGTAGTATTTATAAGATATTTTTTTAAAAAATTTTTTTATTGATTATTAAAAAAATACACAATTTTTTAAATATAAGTAAAAATTATTATTATAATAAAAAATTAATTAAGTATATTAAAATTATAATTTAATTGTGATTGAAATAATGTTATGATATTTAAATTTAATTATAAAATATTGAAGTGCGTAACTTTTTGGAGCATAATTGATAGGTACTCAAAAAGTTTGGTAAATGTTTTCATAAGAAATTTCTTTTAATGGAGCAAAGGGAAGGGAATACTGGAAAAAAAAAAAAAGAAAAGAAAGATTGGGGGGCTAAACTAAAAAAAAGAGAAAAAGGAAAAAAAAAAAAAAACCTTTTTTTCCCCCCAAAATCAAAAGGCAAAATCAACATCTCGGCTTGTTTTCCAGTTTTACTTGATTGAAATCCAAACCGGCGGCGTTTCGTGTCTCACTCAGCCGCCCTCCCTTTGCTCTCAGAAAGCAGAGAAAAAAAATGAATCGGACCGCCGAGCAAATGGGCGGGAAGGGGACGGGGCCGAGGGCGGGGGAGCTTTCGGAGATTTGAAGGTGAAGGGCCGAAAGAAATGGCGTTGAGCGGACGGGAGAGCTTAATCCGACTTGTCGGCAAGCGCCGACGATACCTTCCCAATCGTCAATCTCTGCTCTCCACTCCTCTCTCTGTAAATAGCAATACCATCCATATCTCTCTCTCTCTCTCTCTCTCTCTCGCGCGCGCGCGCTCTTCCTTATTATCATTATTATATAATATTTTATATATTGGCTTGTATTGGTAAACATAGTGACTAACGACCACAAGACTTGCAACGCCGTATTGAAAGATATTCTCGATGACGAAAATCAGTTCCAATTTTTTTTTTTTTTTAAGATTTTCATTTCTTTTTATAAGTAATTTGCATGCGCCTGCAGTTTTGTTTAACTGTATGTCTCATATCAGGGCCCTTTTGATCTGTGCGTTGGTGATGAAAATGGAAGAAGGGTGTGTTTGGAGGACAAAATGGATGGTCTCAACGCAAAGAAGAAGGAATATTTGGCTGAGACCTTGACGAGGACTTCTTCTTCTTCTTCTTCTTCTTCTTCTTCTTCTGCTGAGTTGGTAACTTGTCCGGTTTGTGGGTTTAAAGTTCGTGGGGGAGAGCACATGATCAACTCTCATTTGGGTATGTAATCTATGCATGTATGTATGTTATGTGCTTTGGCCTTAACATTATCTGTTGTTACATATTGTTATTATATGGAATGGAAAGGGAAGTCTCCGCATGATTTTTCCGTGGCATTGCATTCCTCCTCCTCCTCTGCCATCTTCTTCCAAGGAGTAGCATTATAAGGGATAACTACCAGCAGACTAGACGGATGTAGGAAGCAGCAGAAGCGCTGAGGAGGAGTAGGATACATATATAACTGCTTGAAATTTTGGCTTTGCCTAACACTTGCAATATGTTATCATGATTATATATGGCTTCAACTTTGATATTACTCTGCTTAGCAAATTATACTATATGTTACTGATGACCTTACTCACTGGTAAAGCCTCAGAACTAAACTCCTAAATTCCAAGAAGAGACCTATTGGAATGCGTGTGCACGCACACACACACACACAAAGTTACTACTTTTCAACGCTGAAAATTCCCCTATGTTATCTTCCATTTCCTTGAGACTTTATATTTTGATTGTTGTTATCTTCTGAACCACCTTGTTTGATCCTAATGGTTTTGGTTAACTGCTTCCAGATGCATGTCTATCTAGAGGAACTAAGCGAAAATTAACCCAATGCACCCTTCTGCAGTTCAACTTTTGCTCACAATCAATGGCTCAAATTTCTACCGGTGAGTCGAAAAAGTTGAGATCCGATTCAGAAACTAGAGCTTCTCTTGAAAATCTAGTACCAAATGGTTCCATATGTAATAAGAACTCTGGTTCAGTCAAGGAAAATGATGCTTCTTTCACAAAATTACCTGTAACTGTAGAAACCATTCTGGGACCTAGCACAGGTCTTTCGACTAAGAAACCAGTCAATAGCACGGGTGTTTCAACTGAGAAACCAGTCAGTAGCATGGGTGGTTCAACTGAGAAACCGGTCAATAGCATGGGTGGTTCAACCGAGAAACCAGTCAATGCTGATTTGAAAAATTGCCAAGTTTACTGCTCTTCATTGCCCTTGGAAACTGAGGTCTCCAAAAAAGATGATGTGGTCATTACTGCGGACGATGGAGTCGGGTTAGTTCTTGGGACTTTCATTGTTGGCCGTAGGTTTAGTCCTGAAAGGGACTTAAGACTTGGAGCAAGAGTCTCTCTTTTGAGAGACCCAAATAATGCTAAAGACCCCAATGCTATTGAGGTTTGTTTTTTATTTTTGCCAAGAATAGTGTGTTGTCAATAATATGTTACTAACTCATTTGCCTGTTTCTTTTGAGTCAGGTTCTTTTGGCAGATTCTTCATGTTGTAAAAAGCTTGGTTTTCTGCCTCGAGAGTTAGCTCAGTATTTATCTCCATTAATTGAGAAGCATTGTCTGACCATTGAGGTAATAGCTGTTTGGAGAAATCATGCTGGCTTAATTTACTTGTACTTATTTTCATTCTTGTTTTTATATGTGTAACATAAGCTCTGCATCGCTGTGGATGAAATTCACTTCAGCAAAGAGAAAGGGAAAAAATAAAACCATTACAAAGCTTGTTTGGTGGATTTCTAAGGGTTTCTGTTCGATAAACAGTTACACTGCTCCCAAATTGCATTTGTAGATAAGGGAATGAAAATGGAGAATTTTGGTTCCTTCTCATTGTTGTACATGTTTCTGATCTTTGTATCCAGTGCCTTAACTTGGTACACCTGCTGATGTTAATGCTGCAGAATATCTTGTTTTTGAAGATTAGAAGCTATCTTTAATGTATTTACATCATTACAGTGCCTGGGTTGTGAGATTATGAACAGACTCTGAAAGCATGTACCCTCTAACTTAAACCCATATATTCATGCTCGAAAATAGGAAAAAATGCATCTAAACCAGTATATTGTATGTTTTAGCTTTTCATGTGTTATTTCAAAACTTTTAAAGAATATACTTTTTCCTTAAATCCTTACACATATTTACATCTTTTCTCTTTTGATGGATGAAATTTATCTTCTGCCACAATTTAACTTATGCATGAGGCTAGTGCTTAGACCTGGATGAAGTTTTTGATGATTGCACAGATATTCAAACATCTATTCATTCTCTTGGTTTATCTTCATCAACTCAATATGATGTAATGCATCATGCACACTACAGAGCTTGATCATTATTCAGCCATTTTAGGATTATTTGCAGGGATCTGTGACTTCTGTTCCAAAACATTCATTTGATGCTGTACCAATTCAAATTGTCTGTTCCAAGGCAACAATTCTTGGTGACGAAGACCTTAGTGAAACTGAAGCCTTCACATGCTTATGGAAAAATGTTCTTCGTGTAGCTGCCTCTGCAGATGGTTATTCACCTAGCACAACAAGATACCAGCGGAACTTCTGTTTGCTGATCCAAGAGGTCATAAAAAGTAATCCTCACCTATTCAGTGATGATGAGAAAAGTTTCATGGGTATCTGCTCATTGCCTGGCATTAGTTCTTTGGTCTTTAAAATTTTTCTGATGTTTCTGACTTTTTTTTAGTTTTGCTCATCAACAGAATCATTTTTCCATCTCTCAGATGACAGTCAGAGGCTTTTTATTCGGCTTTATACACGGAAAGGTTATTAAATTATACCTACTTGTGCTTCTAAACAGCCTCTGTGTGGCCTTGATTAAATCTTATATAGCTTGAATGAAAGTCCTTTTTTAGGGTTCAGAATATGAATCTTTATGATGGTTTTACTGCTTAAGTTGCTGGACAGGTGTGCCAATGAGTCATCCATGCATCATAATGAACAGTACCTAAATATGGCTAAACTCCACGCTGGTTTACAGAATTATTGATAACTATGCAGTTTTCTTTTGTGTCCTATATGTTTTTGTTTTCATGAACATGTATATGCAAACATTTGGACCCACGTGTGCACGCAAGTGTTTATGACTACATGTGGGCCCCACATTACACTGCATGTGCACATCTATAGTGTCTCCTGTGCATGGATCCTGCCACTTATGATGCATGCAATTGGCAATAAGCTAATCCTAGAAAAGATGTTCTAAAATCATTTCAAATATAGTTTGGCAAAATTATAATCTAGCAATGTGCAGTATTTAACTCATGAAATATTAAATTGCTGTGAAGTATTTGATGCAGCCAACAAAGATAAAATCAATAAGCTATTTGTAGTCCTGACAACTTAGGAGATCTATGCAATCTCTTATAGGATTTTTTTTCTTCAGAATTTAAGAGTAGCATCATTTATTATTCTGGAAGAGTAGTCTTACTTAGGAGTCTAAGTTTAATCTATTTTTATTTAGGTTTGGTCCCCTTGCTTAGGAGTATTTTTTTTCTTAAGTGGAAGGACTCTGGTCTCAAGCCTACTTACATGATTTTGTGTTTTTGCATTAAAGCTTTATTATTTAGAATTGATTAATAGGAGTTGGATATACTTCTTCTTCTTCTTCTTCCCAGGACTTCACATGTGGGTGGAACCATGGATTTTTATTTTTTTACTATGCTGCAAAAGTGATACTTCTCATCTACCATTTGACAGGCTCATGATACATATTGACTGTAAATCTAGTGTTGGAACTAGGCCATGTCTCATTGGTCATTAAATAATCATTTCTTTCGATAATGATGTGTATTGAATGCTAACCATGATTTCATCCTAGAGTTCTCTTGGAATCTGAGATTGATTTGAAAAGAGCCTTTTATATTGCATAAACAAGCATCAAAGTCTATCTCATGATCTTTAATGTAAGCCAGAGGAGAAAATTAAAGCTATGCTTATAAAAATAAATTTTGTTAATAGGCCAAATTTTTACCAGTCAATTCATCTCCTCAAAATTGCTGTTAATAACCATGAATATTATTGACCATATTATTTGCAAAAGTGATTATTGTCTTGATTTTTGAGGCAATAATGCCATTTAAACTTTCATGTGGCATCAACTGCAACTAACACATTTTGAACTGCAAAACTTCTTCTATGTGATGGTCTAATATGCTTCATAAGTTTTAACATTATAATTCCTTCAAGATCTAGAACCTAACATGTGGTAAATTTGATTTTAGGGCCATGGTTCCGGATGTCCAGTATTTTATATCCAGAAGTTCTGGATTCTCAATGGGCAGTCAAGGAGCTCTCTGGTATTTATCAAAATTTTGAGCAATAAATATCCAGTTTTGTTTAAAGTTTTAGAGTGAGGTCCCTTATGACAAAGATTTTTGTTTGTGCTTCCAGCAATGGGTTATACATGTTACTATGATGACACAAATAAAATACAAGACGGGGATATGAAGGATCTTTTGGATTTGTTCACCGTCTCTGAGCTGCGTGAAATTATGTGCTTGATGAAGAAGGTTTGTGAAACTCAGACTTTTCTGCTCACATATAATACTACTGTTTAATCTTTTTCTGTTTATGGATTGATTTTGTGTGGAGCATTTCTGGTTGTAAAGATATCATTGAACATTAATGTTTCACTTGTATAGATCTTTCTATATGTCTTTTCCAAAAAGTTGATAGATGAAAAGTGAGGTCAGGCCATTCCCATACAAGTGTAGGAAGTGAGCTAAAATTTGAAGCTAAGTGAGCTTTATTGGAACAGATTTGGGATGTTTATCTCCTAATTTTGTGCAGAATATTCAGCTGTATTACCTATTTTGAGTTTTCTTTCTAAATTTTTATATTGTGTGAGAATCAATACTAATAGTAATATTGCTGGAGATTTGTATTTGAATAATTTATTCTGCATCCATCACTTTGATTTAGGAGTTTTTATTGTGTAATCTTCTGTAATGACTTGGCCTGAGGGTGTGTCACCAGCACAAGGATTAGGAAAGCCTTGTGACCCCGCCCTTGCAAGTTGTAATACAATTCAATACCATTAACAATGCACATAAGACAAATGGATCTTAATTTAACATAGTAACACAAGCAAAAAAAACATAGGAACATCAATAAATCATTGGTAAGTGGTCTTGTGATGCAAATCAGCTACAAGCTGGGTCCAGTAATCACAGATGTTCAAAATAGGATTGAAATCCATTGCACCAAGCATAATATGATACAAATAAACATTTGACCTAAAGTGCAACTTAGGGAATCTAATGTCGTGATCAACTTAAATCAATATTTCCAAAGCTCAGTAATTGCATCTACTTCCTGGAGTAGCAATACTGGGCCCACCTTGGAATGAGAAGGAAAGAAAAGAGGGAGTGACCCCTGAAGCACAATCAGTAACAGTATATATAGGCATCAAGGGGTGAGACAGATCATGATAGCTACTTTATCTTAATGCAGTTCAGTACCATTGAATGACTTCATAAAAAATACATATAGGCATGGACTAGAGTATAATGGGTGGATCCTTCTAATTTTGGATGTCTTCATAGCTCATATATTGATGATCTTTGAAGTTCTTTTGTGCATCTAAGTGCATATCTGGAATTTCTAGTTCCCTTCTTGCTTTTCTTGTTCTGTATCTTTAGTGGGAAGCCCTGTACTCAATGGAACCTACAAGGCATTTAAATATTTAAGCATGCAGAATTAGGACTAAGGGGACTCCCAATTAAACATGTATTTTCTAGACAAATGTTACTAACTTATGGACATTTTCTGCGACAATTCATTTATCCTGCAATTTGAAATATTGTTTTGTTTCTCTGATGGATCTTCTGCATAATTTTTTTGTACTGTGTTGACACTTCAGAATTGCACTTGTGGTGGAAGAAAGCAAGACCTTATTGCATCTATTTTGTCTTCCTATGCAGGAGGAGAATGGTATGAATAATTTTTTCTAGAAGTATATCTTATTTCTTATTTTGGTGTGCCGATTAGTGGTTTAATTTGTCACCCCTGTTGGTTTGAAATGTATAGCACATTCCTACCAAGTTCAATTTTGGATAGGACTGGGACCTGCATTAAGATATCTTCAAAGGCTGAATCCCTTGTCTGGCGTGCTGAGGTACTTTCATCATTCCTAGTGCTTCACTGATGCAAGAAAAAAAAAACAAACAGTTGCTCTTTTAAGCATGTAGCTTACCTTGTAAATCATGTTTTGCCTATGCAGAGACTTTTTTTCCTGAATGGGGAACAGGATCTGTCAGCATTTCTGCTAGTTGATTTGGGTATACAGAAGTATCCAAGTTACTGCTGCATAATAACAGAACAAATTTTCTCATCTAGAAGTGACATGCTAGCTTATGAAGAGGTGTGTTCATTTTAATGTAGAGTTTGATCAACTTTACTCTATGTAACATCACAGTCATGTGTTCAGGCAATTGAACTCTCGCAAATAATGGATGAATCTCTTGATAAAAGTGAGCCTGAAGCAGTGTTGAAATGCCTGAAGATTGCTGTCTCTCAAGTGTCAAGTTCTACTGGAAAAGCAATTCAGACTATAGGCTCTGACTCTCTAAATAAATATTCTTCTTACTTTTCAGCACCATGTGTATACTCAAAAGTGATCTTTGTGGGAGTTTCATTTCTTGAGCATGAGCGCAGGTAGAGTTAACAACTTTGCTTCATTCTTGCACTTCCTTTCACATCTTAATTTGTTGCTGTGATGACTATTGGTGGAGTGTCTGTGTTGAACATGCGAAAAAGTCTGCACAATAACATTCTAGACATGCCTCGGACACACTTTGGACACCCTTGGGCATGTCTTGAATATCAATTGTTAAAAACTTTAAGGTCACTCAAAATGAAAAGATGTATAGCTCTCATTAATGTAAATGTGGAATTGCTTACAGTGTATTATATGAAATGTCATATTATATTGGCATCCAGGACGTTTAAAATTGTTAAATATTATTTCAAAAACCTAAAAAAAAAAAAGAAGTTAATTTTTACAGTTATATTTTTAGGTTATATCTAAACACAAACGTAATGACTCGTATGGTTGCAGTTGTTGTCTAAGTTTCTAGGAAATGGTTTGTGAGGAACTAAGATTTTTAAACACAGTCATTTGTTAAAAATAAAAGCTATTTTGTTAGAAATGTGTGCTTTACTGTTTCCCAATTCATCATGGTACTTTGAGGAATTATTTGTAATTGCAAATTTTCTAACCACTCTAGAAAAATATCTGACTATTTTTTGTTTTCCTTCATGGAGTAGCATTCTGGCTTTTAAAAAGCATTTTCACCAACTTTCTTTACAAAGAAAAGTTGTAAATGTTTATATGATAGTTTCTCTTTCACTGATCTTTATATAAGCTAACTGCCATGCTAATGTAGGATAGGATACAGAAACAGAGAGAACTTGAGATGAGAAGGGAAGAAAGGCCAGAAAACTAGATAAAATAGAAAGAGGAAGACATAGGAAACAAGCTATTGGCAGCTCACAAGTCTCAATAACTCCATTCAATTAATCATGTTCATCAAAGCCTCTTAATTACGTCAATAGCATCGTATCTATAGAATGAGGTAGTTCATATGGGAAATTGAAAAGGAGAGATTGAAAGTACTAGTTAAACTAAATCTTCTAATAAGAAAAAATCTAACCAAATAGCACTGCAATACTAAAAGATCACAATAAGTACACAATCTCAATAATTCCTAGCTAACAAAAATTCTTTTTCTAAACCCTTCCTCTTATGCTGCTATCTTCCCTGTGAATTTAAAAGAAAGCATGACATTCTCTCCTTCTGCTAACTTAATCTATATTGTTAAATAATATAAGTGACTAATTGATTATGTGATCATGCTGATGATTATTTGTGTTGCCTGCAATAATTAAATTATACATTTTTGGGCTTAGGTACAAAGAGGCAATTGATTTGCTGAAGCTGCTACTTCTTTCTTTTCCTTGTGATGGAAGAAGAGGATATTGGACACTTAGATTGTCTATTGATTTGGAACATGTGGGCTGTCACAATGAGAGCCTTTCAGTTGCTGAAGATGGTTTACTGGATCGATGGGTACGAGCTGGTTCAAGAATGGCACTGCAAAGGCGAGTTCTTCGACTGGGAAAACCACCAAGGCGCTGGAAAGCTCCCAGCTTCTCAAACTCCATCAAGAGGAAGATCAGAGAGGTACTTGCGTGATTGATTGTTTCTAAGATTTTTCAAAGTTGGGATGCTGATTTTCATAGAGTTACTTGTTTATGCAACTGTGAATACAGGTCCATATTCAAGGAAGACCTTTGAACTGTGAGACAGGCATGAAGAGCAGATTCTATGGACAAGATGGAGAGCAGTGTGGAGTTGAAGAACTTGCTTTGCAATATTATGCTGGGGAAGGAGGTGGATGGCATGGTGTCCATACAGAGAGTGGCATTTGGTTAACAATCTTTGGGCTTCTTATGTGGGACATTCTTTTTTCTGATTTACCGAATGTGTTCTATAACAAATTTCAGGTATGCATTTTTCTTGTAACTAGAAAGCTCTAATGGCCTTTAAGCTGAACAGGTGGAGAAAAATTGTTTATCTCAAACAAAATTCCGGATTACATACAAATCTTCTTGTTGGTTCCTTTTATGTCAATCTTTAGTCTTAAGATAATGTTTTCTTTTTTAATGGAAGCCTAAGTATTAAGTTTGAGATAAAAGGTAATTGCATTATGTTACGAATCATGTTATGTTGTCTCTTTCCCTTTTTTTTTTTTGACATTATTTCAATTGAATTTGCTGGAAATTCAACTCAGTAATCATACCATTTTTTTTCTTTAATAGGATTTATTTAGGCATAAGAATGTTTTACTTTGCAGACTGCTCCCTTAGATTTGGAATCTGACAGCTTCTATCCATCAAGAAAGAGCCTTTTAGAATCTCGCCTGCAAGAAATTCAGGATGGAATGGCAGAGGAGATCCTCATCTCAGCATGGGAAACACATTCAGGAATAGCTTGCAGGGGAGTTAAGTGGGATCGACACAGTCTACCTGAACTTCGCGCTGCTGTTACCTGCATTGGGGCTTCTTGTTTGGCCTCACTCTGCCAAAATCTTGCACAAGATTATCGAAGCTGGTCCAGTGGAATGCCAGATTTGTTGTTGTGGCGCTTCCATGGAGAATACAGAGGTGAAGCCAAGCTTGTTGAAGTTAAAGGCCCCACAGATCGTCTCTCCGAGCAGCAGAGAGCATGGCTGTTGCTCCTAATGGACCATGGGTTTGATACCGAAATTTGTAAAGTAAATCATTGCTAATTGAGAAATTTAATGCATTGATTCCAAGGAAAGAGGCATTGTCACCAATTACACTACATACATCTACCTTTTGGCTTAGGATAAAGTGCTAATCAAGGTTGTTTCAATCTTGATGGCTACATCTAAATTTCCAATCCATACATGGTAATTTACTTCTGCACATGTGCATATATAATGTGAATTCATTTTCAACTATCAAAATTATAATTTGGTCCCTAAACTCTATTATTGGTTTTAATTTGACTTTGAAAGTTAATTATTTTGTTTTTATCTTTTTTCTTATATTATAAGACCTAGTTATTATCTTATTCATCTTTTTGATTAAATCTATTGGGTATTTTATCTCATTTTCTTCCTTCTTGAAAACTACCTTTTTAGACAAAGTTAATTTTTAAAAACAAAATATTAAAGTAAGAAAATTATTATTTGTACTGGATAAGTAATAATAATATATAAATAAAAAAGAATAAGAAAAAATTAATTTTTTAGTAATTTTTTTAAAGTATTTAATAATAATTTATTTTTCTTAGAAAAATAAGAAAATAGTTGATTTATGGGGGTTGTGGATGGTCAACTTTGGAGTTTAGTATTAATTTTTTTTATATTCAATAAAAAAATTACTTTATTCAAAGGTAAATTTAAAATAAAAAATAAGATCTAATTCTTTTGTAGTCAAATAATTTTTTTTAAATTTAATAAAAAAGTAAGTAGAATATTCAATAAAAATTTGTATCATAATTATAAAGACAAATACAAAAATTATAATTAAATAGTTTACAAAATTTTGAAAAGTTATTCATTGGTTGTAGTATAATGTGAAATACATGTATATTTATATCTAGAGGAATTTCTTATAATTGTGTTATTTTTGATAATATTCATATAATGAGCTGAACACTTAAGATTATTTGAGATGCAATCCAATTATAGTTTTCATACTATTTAGTTATTAAATGATCATCATTATGCATATTATGGGTACTTTGATCTCTTTTTGTAATGTTTTATGTACAAATTTATTTGAGAAGTTCTAAAATCACATTCAATTTTGTAGTAATGTTTTTTTTGCCATGAAACTAAATTTATTTAATTAATTAGTCATAAAAAATGAAATTATAACAATTGTGGTTTAATTGTCATTATCTTAAAAGGAAGGTGGATGGATAGGATTTATCCTTCTAAAAGCAAAGTCTAGCCACTAATGGCTAAAAGGCTATTGCTAGATCTCTTATTCCCTTAACTTATAAGTGCAAGTAATAAGTGACACCTTACATTAATGTTTAGCATAGAGATAAGTATAAGTTAACCATATGAATGAAGTAAAATAAGTATGGAGTTAATGTGTATGACAACAGACTATAAGTGGCAAAGAATTAGATCGATTTACAAGCTATAAAATTAAAAACAGATGACCAAAAAGTTGTGGGCTAAAACATTAGTGTGACGATTTAAACATCTAAATATCTCCTCTAATCAGAGGGTTAAAATTCTTAATGCTCTTTAAAAAGAAGTGTTTGCCTCACATAAAAGTTAGCTAAGGCATTAGTCAACGATTAGATTGAAATTGGCTAGGGCATTAGCCAACATGTGAGCTAAAACTTAGTTAAGGCATTGATAATATGTTGTTGCATGGGTTAGGAATGCGGACTAATGACGTGTGGGCTAACTATAAGTTGGCATAAGCAAGGCAATGTTAGTTGTTTGAAACTTGAGCTTAGGTTGGCAAAGCACATGACTCAGAGGACAAACCAAGTCTTTGCTTTTGAGCATAATCTCCTATAAAAGTGGGCAAGTGGTAAGTATTAAACAAATTGTTAGCACAATCTTTTATAAGGTAGAAAGATATAATTAAGTATTAAACAAGTTGCTGGCATAAATTCCTTGAAAGTTAGAGAATAAGTGTTATTGCTAAAGTGCATTAACCAAGTAATAATAAGGTAGCAAGCTTTCTTTAAACGTAGGAAGATATAGATAATATGTGAGCCAAGATCATGAGAAAGTGCTCTTAAGAGTGTAAGAACCCCATTATGCATGATTAGTTTAGTAATGAAATTGTGTATGTTACTAAGTAGTTAAAGGTTTCAACTACTATAATTTGTAGTCTATAAATAGAAATGATAACCACAGTTCAACTAAAGAGGTGGAGAGAGAGAACACTTGTGAGAGCTTCGACAAAACTCTTTATACTTTATGAATGAGAAAATAATACAAGTTAACAAAGTGCTCGTATGTATTATTGTCTCTCTACAATGTGTGATTAAGCTTGTATGCAAACACCTTCCTTATGTGTGCTTATGTATGAGATTGGTTAAAACTAAAAAGAGTCTTAATGCCATCAAGATAATGTATTAAGTTTGAATGAGTGACCTTAAATATACATGAAAAAATATAATAATATCAATAGTTCCAAATTATCTTAAGCCATTAATTCTTTTCTTTTTTTTTTTTTTGGTACATAAATGCCAACAATTCCTTAATGACATAAATGTATTTAAGTGTATTTATAAATAATTGTATTGATACAAACATTTATTGTCCTAGTTATAGAATCAATTAATCATTATCTAGATAAAATAAGTTAAAATTGAAAGAGCAAAAACTAAAATTATAATTGTCTAAATTTTGTTCATTATTTAATCATTAAATTTTAAAGTGATCTCCACTTCAAGCCCCTTTAAGGGAATTAAAAGATAAAATATCCATAGGATTCCTAAAAATTCCCTTATCAAAGGTAAACAAATTTTTGTATAAATTTTAGTTTTAAAAATGCCAACAAAAGGGCAACAAACATACTAATAAAATATAAGAGTTTCTAAGAGAGTCTTAGACAAAATTTGTATTAAGGCTAAGTTTAAGAGAAATTAATGGAAGACAAGGTTTAGATTTAAAACCTAAAACTTAAACTACTTAAAAATTCTATCATACTTATGCACTTTAATAATGAAGAGTTCTTAGAATTATAAGAGAAGCAATTTTGTTCATCAATGAGATGATACGAAGTTATTATCTTATGCCTCATAGCCTCATTGTGGTTACAATTTATATTAGTTTATAAAAGTATTTTTTATATTTTAGTTGTTTATATACTTATATGGTTATCATTTAAACTCAAAAGATGAAATACATAAAGTAAATATATTTTACAAAATTAATTACAATAAGATAATAATTATAAAATGTCTATTATATCAAAATATTGTTCATATATTTTAATGTTTAATAAATTATTAAGATATGACACTCATAAAATCATAAGATTGACATATTATATTTCTATTTATGAAAATGATACTTGAACAAGTATGTTAATTGATCCTTTATAAAAATGTTCAAATGGTATATTACTCATGTCCATAAATTTGCTAACGTAATAGTTATATAAGTGATTTTTGAAATTGAGCCTTCTAAAGTAGCTTATATATAAATTGCTATACATTGATCTCATTTTTATATTGTCTTAATTAAGGATCATTTGTTGAAATAAATATTGAGCATAGTTGAATAATCAATAATATATTCATCATCCTAAAGTAATTAAAAGAGAAAGTTCTAATATTCTCAATAAGTATAATTCAAGACTTTTAACCAAAGTAAGAATTTATAAGGAGTTATGAATCTCATTCATAGAATTAATGAGTATATAAATATTTAAAAACTAATATAATTGAAAAAAAAAAAAAAAACTAATTTCATATTTAATGAGTAATATAATAAAAGGATTGAAT
>JAFFZT010000096.1:0-43166 GCA_019804595.1 Bruguiera parviflora | reverse complement strand
TAAAGCATTACATTCAACAATAAGCAATTTATCAAAATTTAATAGTGTATGAAAAAGAGCTTTTATCAAAAAATTATTCACTCTTTCAAAAGTCTTTTAATGCCGAATTGAATCACTCAAATACGTCTTTCTTCAAGCATTTAGTGTGGGACTCATATTACAACTGAAAATGCATATAAACCTTTTTAGAATGAGGCTAACCCATGAAAACTTCAAACTTATTTGATGGATTTACGTGCTGGTCTCCCTTTAATTACATTCACTTTCTCAGGATTTGGCCTTAATCTCTCTTTGGAGACAATAAAGCCAAGGAATGCAACTTTAGAATTCAAGAACATACACTTCCTAAGATTGACATAAAGTTGTTCTTTAAAAACAACCTCAAAAACTAGTAATAAAAGGGTGCAATATCTCTATGTGGAATTGTTTAAAATTTATCCTCAATATTTATCCTACTTGATTATGTGTGCTTGATTCTATGTGCTGCCAGGATAAGAGATGAAAATCCATATATACCTTTGATAGAACAAGGCTAACCCAAGAAAACTTCAAACTTATTTGATGGATTTAGGTGCTGGTCACTCTTTAATTGCATTCACATTCTCAAGATTTGGCTTCAATTACTCTTTGGAGGCAATAAAGCCTAGGAATACAACTTTAAAATACAAGAACATACACTTCTTAAGATTGACATAAAGTTGTTCTTTATAATGAACTTCACAAACTTGTAATAAATGAGTTAGATGTCCTTCCTTTGTTCTGTTAAATATTAGAATATTGTCAAAATAAACAACAATAAAGGATTTCCCAAAAGCTTTTTATGGCTATTGATACGAACTCCGTTTATATGTAAACGGAACCCAACACCAATGTTGGTATAGGATCGTTCTAACACAGGTTAAGGGATTTGGAGTTTTGACCTAATGATTATAAACAACCAAGAACCAGAACAATAAGATTTAGATGCCACTCCTAACAACAACAACGTTGAAGAAGATAAGTCTAGTGAACCAACACACCTAAGTATGAAAGTTCAGAATTAGTTCACAAAGAACTAGAGAAAATAGCTCATACACTCATGAAAATGGGTTTGCCTCTCCCAACCACCCTTTTTGCGCTTATTATATGCTAACTCCCAGAAACCCTAACTAATAAGCTGGTCTTAATAAGGGAATTTGTCCAACCCACTAAATAAGCTGGGCTTAATAAGGAATTTCATCCAGCCCACTAAATAATAATAAAAACACATGAAAATAACCCACTTAAAGGCCCAATCATGGGCTCTCAAATCCAACTTCCTTCCCAAGGCCATGGTTCGCAAATTCCTCCACAGATGACACATTCGCAAGCCCTGGTGAAGACTCCATCCTCCTTAACTCGTACTTGGCAACTTTCTGATAGTAAATGTCGCATAATAGGTTGTTGAGAGCTTCCTTTATTTTCTTTGACCTTGCCCTTGTCATTGGTCCTCCAAGGTTTTGCAAAGTATTTACTCCCTTGTCCATTTGAGTTGGTACAATATGGTTTCCGTCATTCCTGCTCTCCTCGAAATGATTTGTCCTTAAATCAGCATCTACATCGTCAAAGAGAAAAGGAGAAAGGTTAGAAACATTAAATGTTGCACTAACACTATACTCACCTAGCAAGTCAAGTTTATATGCATTATCGTTGACTCTTGCCACCATTTGAAAAGGACCATCTCCCCTTGGTTGCAACTTTGAATTCCTTTGCTTAGGAAATCTATCCTTCCGCAAATGTACCCAAACCCAATCACCCGTTTTTTTTTTTTTTCGATTAACTAATGGCTATTTCTGTGAAAAGAACAAATATCAAAAAGGAAACCCACGAAATACACGATTTTGTTTCTTTTTTTTTTTTGCATTTTTCTTTTTTCTCTTTTTGATTATTCAACCAATAACGAAGAATACACGAAAGATATGATAACAACAATATAACTAACCTGAGTTAGAGCCAAGGCTCTGATATCAAATGATACGAACTCTGTTTATATGTAAACGGAACCCAACACCAATGTTGGTATAGGCTCGTTCTAACACAGGTTAAAGGATTTGGAGTTCTGACCCAGTGATTATAAACAACCAAGAACCAAAGCTATAAGATTCAGATGCCACTCCTAACAACAACAACGTTGAAGAAGATAAGTCTAGTGAACCAACACACCTAAGTATGAAAGTTCAGAGTTAGTTCTCAAAGAACCAGAGAAAATAGCTCATACACTCATGAAAATGGATCTGCCTCTCCCAGCCACCCTTTTTGCCCTTTCTATATGCTAAGTCCCAGAAACCCTAACTAATAAGCTAGTCTTAATAAGGGAATTTGTCCAACCTACTAAATAAGCTGGGCTTAATAAGGAATTTCATCCAACCCACTAAATAAGTTGGGCTTAATAAGGAATTTCGTCCAGCCCACTAAATAAATTATAAAACACATGAAAATAACCCACTTAAAAGCCCAATCATGGGCTCTCAAATCCAACTTCCTTCCCAAGGCCATGGTTCGCAAATTCCTCCACAGATGACACATTCGCAAGCGTTGGTGAAGACTTCATCCTCCTTAACTCGTACTTGGCAACTTCCTGATAGTAAATGTCGCACAACAGGTTGTTGAGAGCTTCCTCTATTTTCTTTGACCTTGCCCTTGTCATTAGTCCTCCAAGGTTTTGCAAAGTATCTACTCCCTTGTCAATTTGAGTTGGTACAATATGGTTTCCATCAAGTTCTTTGGTTTTTAATTTTATTTTCTTGATTGCCTTAGTATGCTCATTTATCCATTTAAGAGGATTTTTTTCTTTATTCTTTCAAATCAAGGCTTAGTGTCATAAGTTAATTCTTTATAAAATTCTGAAATATAATTTAAATATCCTAAAACCTTTGCAATTGTTATTTTTCTCTAATTTCATCAAGAAATTTAGAGGCAAACTTGATTTCTTAGTCAATAGGAATTATAGCACCTTTTTCAATGAAGAGACTAAGGAATCTAACTTTAGTTTGGAATAACTTCATCTTTTATAGCCAATACGGCTAATCCAACCTTTTTAATAACCTTTAAAAATAAGTTTAAATGCTTGAAATGTTGTTCTATTATGTTAAAGAATACTAACACATCATCAATAGAAATAATAGTAAATTTTGTATGAGTATAAAATATTTCATTCATAATCTTTTGAAATTAAGAGGGTACATTTTTTATGCCAAAAGGCATTATTAGCTAGAAATGAAGATATAGTTTCATTAGTCTTGAATTGAACCATTCATTTCCTCTAAGAAAAGCTTATCAAGATAAGTAGCTCCTTTATTTGATGGAATTTAATGAATTCAAAGTACCAAAGATGTATAGATGTACTTGTTGTATTAACACAATATTTGTGAAGATACAAAAGTCAATTTCAAGATCAATTTGTGTGAATGAATCCTTGCAATGAAAGCAAGAGCCTTAATAGCAATCAATAAAAAGATAGACTCATTATTCAAGAACTGAACCATTCAATACTTATAAGAAAGGCTAATGATGATCAATCACTTCTCTATTTGATATAATTTAAAGGATTTAATGTACCAAAGGTGTACAAACATGCTTATTGCAATCAATATTATACTTGGAGCAGACACAAAAGTTAATTTCAAGATCATTTTGAGTGAGTAAATCCTTACAATGAAAGGTGGAGCCTTGTTTGGAAGAAATGAAGAGATGGTCTAATTATTTAGGAATTGAACCACTTAAAGCCATTAAGAAAAACTAATCAATATGAAATGAGATCTATGGAAGAGTCAATGCATAAAGGGCTTATAAGAAACCATTAAGCATTCGTGAAGGGCCAATGACATGTTCAAGGGCTAATAATTTGTTGTTTTCAAAACCTTTTGTTATATCTTTTATAACAATTAAGCATTCATTTGGAAGATCTTTTAGTTTAGTTTTTAACTAATTTATTTCACCTTTAAGCTCACTTAGTGAAGGATCTCTTGTTCCAGTATTTAAGCTAAGATGATTACTTCTAATTCTTTGAATAAAAGCTTTTAAGTTGTAGTCCTCTTTTGGTTCTTTGACCCTAAACTCATTATGAGCTAGATGAAAGTAGTTTTCTAACTGTTCTCATTTTTCTTCTGGATTTGCAATCTTATCAATAAGATCTAAAATTCAATTATCTTCTTTTTTAAGGACTAATAATTCATTACTCTTACATGTCACTTGATAGTAGTCACATTTTCTCTAACAACTACCATTTAGATTAGTTTTAAGGGTATCTTATTTTAGTAGATCTATTTCCAAATCTGAATCTTGTTCTTCAGATTCATTTTTTGATAAGAAAAAATGCATTAATGACCTTTTAAGGCCTTCATCCAAAGATAATTCTTGGATTTTTTGTTTTAGTTTACATTTGTTTGAATAATACCCTATTTTTTTGCATTTGTAACAAATTATTGTTTTCTTTTTCTTCTATAGACTAGGATTCTTACTTCTCTTTTTCTTTTCTTTTTTCTTACCTATTAAATAAACGAAGTTCTTTTGAACTAAGGGTTTATAACCTTTCCTTTTGAGCATTTTAAGATACATAAGTGGATAACTCATCTATTCACAAAAATCTCATAGATCTCTTTTACCTTAAGTTTCTTTTTTTTGAAAATATTTATGCACCTTAATTTTATCATAGAGCTTAACTCCCTTAGCTACATCTTCAACAACTAATTTCCCACATGTGTAGTTAGAGTAATCAATAATTCCCACATGATAAGATTTTAACCAATTTTTTACTCCTTCAATGAATAACATAAATGACCTAGATAAAAATTTTTTCTTTCTAGAATATACGCTAACTATCTTCCTTAGTAAAGACTTTAGAGGAGAAGAGATATTTATGCCACTTAAAATAAGACAAGTTTAGGCATCTTAAATTTATGAGCTACTTATAAGAAGTGATACTAATGAAACGATTGGTAATGATATATATTAGTGCATTAACACTATCAAGGAGTAGGAGCCCTCGCTCTATTTTTATAGCAAAGAATATCTAAGATTTGGCTTCTTTTGAAAGATAAAGCGTCACTAGCCTTTAAGTTGTCTTATAAATCCAATCTTTATAAACTTTGCTATCTGAGAGTTTGAATTACTCTTTGATTTTGCCACAGTAGCAAACATCATCATATAATATAGTAGAAGAAGAATTTGATGTTTAGAGATTCCATCAAAATTCCATTAGACAATGCTACTTCCATTATATTGAACATAGTTATACTTGGATTGTTCTTTTAATAAAAGGTCAACCAATGTTAGTTTAGGATAATATAATTTTGTAAGGACTTTATTGAAAGTTATTTTGTTGGTATTCATGGTTTCCTTCTTATAAAATGGTGATGAATCCTTTTGCATTGGATTTTGTTTTCATAAAACATTCCTTCTAACTTATCAATATATTCTTTAGCCTCTGAAAAATGGAATTTTACTCATTATATAATTCTACTCATTAACTAATTCTACTTATTTGGAATTTTTTCTTGATATATTATAATCTATTTCTTCTAATGGTAGGGGTTTAAATAAAACCCATTTTTCTATTTTAAGTTTAATCAAGGATTTTAGATCTTATAAAGTAATTTTTTTCAACCTCTGTTCTACTTAGGTGAGTTGATTCCTAATTGATTGAAGTTAAAGATTGGTATACTTTTCTCGTTCAATTTCAACACTAGTTAGAGACATTTGTTTTGTATAAAAAGGCTATAACCTCACTATCTTTGACCTTTAAACTTAAGTTTAAAGAAAGAGGGTGGATACTATTAACCTTTTTTCCCTTTTTTGTAATATATTCTTGGTAAACATTTTTAAACACCATACATTCTTCTTGGACAAAAAAACTTGGGAAAGATTTTTTCTTCAATTTATAAACCTTTTTAAATAAGTAAAAATATCAACTACTCCTATTTCATTAATGTATTTTTTATGGTGCTTACACCAGAGCTCTTGATCCTTTGGACTAAAGGTCATAAAAAAACCATTTTCTTTAATAAAAACATCAACTACCCCTATTTCTCTGATTTTTTTTTTTTTTTTTGTGCTTGCACTAGGGCTCTTGCTTCTTTAGACTAATAATTATAAAAAACCATTTTCTTTTTATAGCATTTTTAGGAGAGTAAATTAACTCTCATACTATTTTTTCTACCTCATTAACTATTTCAAGGATGTAGATACTTTTATCCTCATCTTAATATCCCATATTAGATTAAAAAAAAAAAAAGAGAGAGATCTAAGTCTAGAAGTCAAACTAGATATTTCTAATGGTTCATTCACAATTGAAACAGATGTTAAGAGCAGAAAGTCAACTTTATATTAAGGTTGACTAATATGCTCTTTTGTTGTTTGTATCCCTTATAGTTGAGTAATTAGAATAAAAAGGTAGAATATCTAGGTTTAACTTTTTTTTTCTATTATTTTTTGAGGTTTAACCTTATACTTCTAGGTGGAGCAAATTGAATTTTGGCATCCTTATCTTTATATTTGTTTATTTCTTTCACATGTTGATTTACCTATTTAACAAGTTCAACTGCTTTTAAGAGTTCATTATTTCAAATAACTTAATCTGATCCTATGTAATGGTCTTTGGAACCAACACATTAACTTTTGACTTATTAGTCAATAACAATGTTGTAATCTCTTTATCTATTTATCATAAAGGAATTTCCTTAATTCTTAGGACAATGGTATTCATAATCTTAGAATGTATTCTATAAATAAGAATTAAATTTTTCAAAGTTTGCATCATGTTCAATTCTTATGTAACTATGTCTAAACACAAAGAATTTATTAAATTTGGATATAATAAAGATAAGGTAAAATTCAAAAAAATAAAAAACTAGATAGGTCCATTACTTCGAGTAGATTTGACTACTCCTAATAAGGAGTCATGAAATCTATTATGTCTTTTACCTTTTACACAAATAATTTCTGAGTTATTTAAACCTTGTCTAGTAGTAAGTTTTAATACTACCTATACCATTCCAATATAAATAAATTTATACTTTTGTTGATGAGAGCTAATAAGATCTTGAGATAGTAAAAAGAAATCATTATAACCCTAAGGGTAATGCTTAGGTTAACAACCTCATCTAGCTTGAAACAAGTCTAAAGTGAAAGAGCTAAAAGAGGACTTAAAAGTTATTATTCAAAGAATTAGAAATAATCATCCTAGTGTAAATACTAGAACAAGAGATCCTTCGCTAAGTGAGCTTGAAGATGAAATAAATTAGTTAAAACTTAAACTAAAAGATATAAGAGAAAGAGTGTTAGTTTTGGAAATAATGTTTGATAAAATTAAAGATCCTTTATATATTCTAGATACCTCTTTAAAGGAGAAATTAGATAATCTTCAATATGTTAATCTTATTGATAGGGTTTTTACCCACAAATGACATATTAAGATTACTGTTGTAATCAACAAAGAATGTATCTTTTCTGCTATCATCTTAAGTAAATCAAGCACCAACATGAATTATATTAATGAAGAATAGTACCTTCAAAATACTTTTCAAAAATAACAAAAGTGTTAAACACTACTAATAAAAGTAAGTTTGTTATAAAGTATAAGTTATCACAAGCTATTATTTGCAATGAAGGAATTTGTATTGAAATTCCTTTTGTTTTGGTTAAAAATTTGTCTCAGGATGTTATCTTGGACAATCCCTTTTTACATATGTTATATCCTATTAAGAAATTAGTGATCAAGGGATTCATGTGAAAATTAATGGGAAGCTTATTAGCTTATCTACACCCTAATATAGGGAGATAGATGTACTACAACAATCTATTAGGAGAAAAGAAAGATTTATTCAATTTTTATAATCTAAAATAAAAAACAAGCATTTACATGAGAAAATCAATACTCTTGTTATTCAAACTAAGTTACAAGAAACAAAGGAAAAATAAGAAGCAATAGTTTGCTTTGAACTACCTATAGTTCTTTGGAATAGAAAAACGCATGTCGTAAAACTACGTTATGAATAGACTTTTAATGAAAGTCAAAATTTGACAAAAGGCAAGCCAATAGCTGTGGGACCAAGGCACTTAAAGATCTATAAAAATGAAATTAACAATCTTTTAACAAAAGGGCTTATTAGAAAACACCATAGTCCCTGGAGTTATCTATTTTTCTATGTGAAAAATACTGCTAAAATAAAAAGAGAGGTTCCAAGATTAGTTATGAATTAGAAACCTTTAAATAAGATATTACAATGGACTAGGTATCTTATACCTAATAAGAAAGACTGACTTAATAGGCTCTATAAAGCCTAAATATACTCAAAGTTTGATATGAAATCTAAGTATTGGCAAATCCAAATTCACAAAAAAAAAAATAAATATAAAATAACATTTACTGTTCCATTTAGACATTATGAGGGGAATGTAATGTCATTTAGATTAAAAAAATGCATCCTCTAAATTTCAAAAAATTTTAAATGAAATATTCAAATACTCATTCAGCATTTATTATTGTTTATATTAATGAAGTATTAATTTTCTCTAATATAATCAAACAACATTTTAAACATTTGAACCTTTTCTCAAATGTTAGCAAAAAAGCAAGATTAGCAATATCTATTAAGAAGACGGAGTTATTACAAACCAAGGTTAGGTTCCTTGGGCACTTCATTGAAAATGGAATAATAGTTCCCATAGATAAAGTGATTGAGTTTGCCTTTAAATTTCTTAACGAAATAATGGACAAACAACAATTGTAAAGATTCTTGGGAAGTTTGAATTATGTTTGAGAATTCTATAAAGACTTATGTTATGATGCTGAGATATTATTTGATAGGTTGAAAAAAAATCTACTAGATTGGATAAATGAGTATACAAAGGCAATTAGAAAAATAAAAATTAGAGTTAAAGAACTATCATGCCTAGCCCTTCCTCTTCTTGACACATTTAAAATAGTTGAGTTAAATGCATTAGAAAAAGGTTATAGGGGAATTCTTAAGTAAAGAATTAATTTTAAAGAATAGTTAGTTCGCTTTACTTCAAGAGTATAGAAAAGAGGTAAAGTTAATTACTTTACTATAAATATAGAAAATTTTGCAATTGTTCTATGCATTCAAAAATTTGAGTGTGATTTATTAAATTAGAAGTTTTTGTTAAGAATAGACTATAAGGCAGCAAAAGATGCCCTTAATAAAGATGTTAAAAACATTGATTCAAAATAGATCTTTGCTAAGTGGCAAGGATTGTTATCTATTTTTAATTTTGACATTGAGTTTATTAAAGGATCCTCTAATTCTTTACTGGATTTCTTAACTTACAAATTTTTGCAAGGAACTTTGTAATGAATAAAAGGCCCCTTATAGAGGAACCTTGGCTAAGTTAGTTATTTCACAAGCAAATGATGCTTCTAATACAAAAGGTAAAGAAGTTGATAAACTTTATAGTGACACTTATGAGTAAGTTTTTGATAAATCCATAACATGTCCTTTAATCCTAAAGCACATTAATTTTTTATGTATTGCTGAAAATAATTATACTTAACTTGGATCTAATGAGGTCACTCATTTTTATCTTAAAAATGATATGTATCCATATACTAGTATAAAAGATTACTTATATTATTAGCAAATATTGCATGAAATAGGTTCAGTGGTTATCGAACCCATTAAAAAAGGATCTAGTTCCCCTTATGATTTCAAAGATTGGGCTTATGCCAAATCCAAAATAAAGAAAATTCTTTATTCAAAAGATTAGAAAGGTGATCTCTTTGGTTATTATGATCTCAATGAATGGTGGAAGCTTAAATCTTATAATTACTTCAAGTAAGGAAAAAAGTCTTATTATGCAAAACTAGGCAAATGAAATTTAGTTGATTCATTTAGATTCATCTTTCAAACGATTCAAAGAAATTTCCAAATTAATTTAAAACCTAGTTTTTAAAGTCAAGATTGCATCATCTAACCCTTCCTCACAAAGTAAGAAATGTTTATGAACAGTTTTGCCAAAAAAAATAATGAGGTTAAAGATCCCTTAATAATGTTTGCCTCTTTGTATCATGTCTTATGGATTATTAAATGGGATTATATAGTTATGGCAAAACAAGCTAATGTTTTGGATGTTGCTTTCAAAAATGTACCATAGTTTGCAAGAAGGATTAATATCCATTAGTGGGAAAAGCTTGACTTCATTAATGATGGGGTGTATACTACCAATGGAATCATTTGTATAAATAAACCTAAAAAGCCACCACTAAAGCCTACCCCATTAACCCTAGAAGAATTACTTAAAACTTTAATGGAGTCTATATTTAAAGAGAAATTATTGGAAATAATTGCTTCCTTGCTCTAAACAAAGTCTGACACATAGACTAGCTACATAGAAAGTAGCAAAAGAACTGATAATGATGACATGATGCAAGATTCTTAGGATCCTTATGAGCTATAAATGACAAAATTACTTTCAACGGAAAGCAGCCAAAGTGCTAGACAACTAGCTTTTATCAAAGCTATTTTATTAAAGTAAGGAATCAAGGACAAAGTTCATTAAAACAATTTCTTTTGTTAGTTAAGATTGAATTTTCTTGTATAAAAGGGAAGACTAAGAGGAATGAACGGTAAAGTATGATTTGCAAAGTCCAACTTACATTTCCTTGGTCTCTATCTCACATTACTTGTAACTTTGTCATTTCTATCTTAATCTAAGCTTGTAATGACCTTTGAAGTTGAATTAAAGTTTTATTTCTTTAAGTTATTTTCTTTAAATTTTCTTGCCTGTTCAAAGTTTATAAGCTTGTGCAATATCTCTATGTGGAATTGTTTAAAATTTATCCTCGATATTTATCCTACTTGATTATGTGTGCTTAATTCTATGTGCTGCCAAGATATGAATGGTATTAGAGCTTAACTGCTTGAATTTTCTAAGGCTAATAGCATTTTCATTGAATCTATATTTCATAGTTAAAACCCTAAGTTATGTTGCCTTTATGCTTGGGTTTTTTATGGATAGGCTTAAAGAGCTATGGTATAAGACATTGATAGTGATACTATGATAACTAGATAGACTAAGACCTAATCAACTTTTTAGAAGTAATAGTCAAAGTAAAAGTCAAAATAAAGAGATAATTATTAATGAAAATTTAGATAATAATTATTTATAGGACTAGTCTCTCTCCTCTTCATCTTCTTCCTATATTTATAAACAAGAAAGTTTCTTTTATAAAACAAATTATGTTATTAAGATAGTTTAAGAAGCATTATTCTTAACCTAGAGTTATAATAATTTTTTTTTTACTATCCTAAGAGCTTATTAGCTCTCATTAACAAAAGCATAAAATTATTCATAATAGAATGGTGCATGCAACATTAAAACCTATTACTAGATTGAGTTTAAATAACTCAATAATTATCTAGTTAGAGATGAAAGACAGAATAGATTTCATGACTTCTTATTAGGAGTAGTCAAATCTACTCTAAGTGATGGACCTACTCTAGTTTTGAATTTTACCCTATCTTTATGAAATCTAAATTCAATGCATTTTTTATGTTTAAACATTAAAATAGAAGGATTTGATATGATACCAACTTTGAAAATTTTAATTCTTATCTACAGAATGCATTATAAGATTATGAATACCACTGTCTTAAGAATTAATGAAATTACTTCAAGATATATAGATAAGGAGATTGTAACATTGTTTTTGACTAATAAGTCAAAATTTAATGTGTTGGTTCCAAAAACCATTTCATGGGTTTAGGTTAAGTTACTTAAAAATGGACTCTTAGGAAAATAGTAAAACTTATTAAACAGGTAAATCAACAAATGGAAGAAATAATCAAATGTAAAGATAGAGATGTCAAAAGTTGATTTACTCCACCTAGAAGCATGGGGTTAAGCTTCAAAAAAGGAAAAGAAAGGGTTAAACCTAGATATCCTCTTTGATTCCAAAGACTAAACTAGAAAGGATACGAAGAACAAGAGAGTAGATTAGGCAACTTTAATATCAAGTTGACTTTTCACCCTCAACATCTACTATAGCGATTAATAGACCACTAGAAACATCTAGTTAGACTTCTAGGTCTAGATCTTCTTCTTTATTTGATATGGGATATCAAGATAAGGATAAGAACATATACATCCTTAAAATAGTTAATAAGGTAGAAGAAAAGTAAGAGAGCTATTTTATTTTCCTAAAAATATCATAAAAAGAAAATAATTTTTTATAACCTTTACTTTAAAAGAGCAAGAGCTTTAGTATAAGTGCCATAAAAAATACATTAGTGAAATAAGGGTAGTTGATATTTTCACTTATTTAGGAAAATTTTGAAAAAATTACTTTATAAGATCCAAAACCTTTGGTTAAATCAAAAATAGAAAATTGGATTTTATTTAAACTCCTACCATTAGAAGAAATATAAAATAATATGTTAGGAAAAAATTTAGAACAAACAAAATTAGTTAATGAGATAGATGAAAGGTTAAAAAATCTTGGACTAAAAGAAAAGGAAGCTTTTATTCTAGGAAAAGAGGAACATATTAAAGAAAAAAATTCAGAGGTTGAAGAATATGTTGATAAGTTAGAAGGAATGTTTTTATTAGAACAAAATCCAATGCAAAAGGATCCATCACCTTTTCACGAGAAGGAAACAATAAATATCAACAAAACGACTTTTAATAAAGTCCCTACAAAGCTATATTATCCTAAACCAACTCTAGTTGACCTCTTATTAAAGGAGCAACCCAAGTGTAATTATATTCAATATGCCAGAAGTAAAATTGTAGAATGGAAGTCTAATGGAATGTCAGAACATTAAATTTTTACTGTACTATATTATACGATGTTGTTTGCTATTATTGTAAAATCAAAGAATAATTTAAACACTTAGATATCAAAGTTTATAACTAATGGATTTATATGAGAGTTTAAAGGCTAATAGGACTTTTATTTGTCAAAAGAAGCTAAATCTTAGATATTTTATACCATAAAATCAAAGCAAGGGCTCCAACTTTATGATATTATTAATACACTAATATATTCCATTACCAATTATTTCATTGGTACCACTACTTTATTAAAAAATAAGACCCATAGGTAGCTTATAAATTTGAGATGTCTTGAGTTGTCTCATTTTATAGGGTATAAAGATATCTTCTTTTTGAAGTCTTTACTAGGAAAGATAGACAAAGTATCTTTTAGAAAGAAAATTTTTGTCTAGATTACCTACCTTGTTGAAAGAGTAAAAAATGGGTTAAAATCATATCATGTGAGGGTTATTGATTACTCTAACTACACATATGAGGAATTAGGTGCTAAAGTAGCAATTGAGGGAGTTATACTCTATAATAAAATTAAGCTATATAAGTAGTTGCAAAAGGAGAAAACTCTGGGTAAAAGAGTTTTGAGAGATTGTTGTGAACAAATAGATTATTTACCTATGAACTATCTTAAAAAGCTTAAAAGGAAAGGTCATAAAGTCCTAGTTCAAAAAAAGTCCTTTTATTCAAAGGATGAGAAAAATGAAAAGCAAAAAAGAAGTTAGATGCCTAGTCCACACAAGAAAAAGAAAATAGTAATTTGTTACAAAGCAAAAAACTAGAAGGGAAAAACTAGACTCTTCTATAGAAGGGTCCAGTCTGAAGAAATGATGCCATCATTTTATGTAATTTCTCTTTTGACATTGACTCTAATAGAGACCTAAATAATTGTTTTTGATTACCAGATATTGGGGGTTTCAATGGAACTTTAGGACCATTTGGGCTAACTATCTTATAGCAGTGTAAACACCACCTTCAAAGAAGTTAAACTTCTCCCACTAGCAAATATTAATTTTTCTAGCTAACCATGGGACATGCTTAATGTCCATCTCTAGCATGCTAACCTATTTGGCCATAATGGTATAATTTCATTTGATGATCCATGGAATATGATACCAAGAGGCAAATGACAATAAAAGGTCTTTAGCCTCATTATTTTCCCTATAATAGTATAGTCATGCTTTTTGCATTGGATAAATCCTTTTTTTCTCATTTCTCTCTTAATCTAAGCTTGTAACAACCATTGAAGTGGAAAGAAAGTTTTATTTCTATAAGTTATTTTCTTTAAATATTTTTCCTTGTTAAAAGTTTATAAGCTTATGCAATATCTCTATGTGTAATTGTTTAAAATTTATCCTACTTGATATTTATCTTGCTTGATTATGTGTGCTACCAAGATAGGAATATAAGTGGAATGAAAGTCTTATTTTTGTAAGTTATTTTCTTTAAATTTTCTTCCTTGGTAAAAGTTTATAAGCTTATGCAATATCTTTATATGTAATTGTTTAAAATTTATCCTACTTGATATTTATCCTATTTGATTATGTGTGCTTGATCTGATGTACTACCAAGATAGGAATGGTATAAGAGTGAATTTAAAAATAATAAAAGATAAACTGGGGTTTGGTGGATTCATTAAACAAAAGGTCATAAAAGTTAACTAAAAAGAAGAACAAGAGAAAAACTTAATTTAGATAAGCAAACTTGATTTAAACCCTAAATCTTTGATACCAAATAATGTGAACCCCAAAGAGCATAATGAAACCTACAAGTAAAGCAACGAATTCAAAACCTCACAAAAGTTAAAATCAAGTTTAACAAAAGTAAAACCTTGACCTAATGTTCAAAGGAATGCAAACCTAAGGTATAAACCTAGACCCAATGTTCAAAGAAACATGAACCAAAGATATAAAAAAGGATATGGACACCACACTCTAGAAAGAAGAGATTTAAGAGTAATAAGTTAGGTTAAAATGCCACACGACAATAATATTGATAAGTTCATAAAGTTCAATGAAGAACTGAAACAAAAAAAAAAATTCACCTTTTTTCTTTTACCAATGATCTATATCTTTTAACAATAAAATCAAGTCTATTTATATGCTCACGTAACAACCCTTACCCTAGACATAAGAAAAGCTTTCTAAATAAGCTAGTAGCAAATGAATTGAGGTTAGTTCAGTCAACTTTGGTTCAATGGATCCTTAGAAACCCTTTATGCATCAACACCTCCATGAAACTCATCATTACCCCTCTCCTAAAAAGGAACTGTTCTTGAATCATCACTTGGGTCAAAAACATTAAAAATAACCTCTCACACATTACCTTATGTGTTTCTCTCAATTATTGTTACATAACCCTTATGTTTACTTCTCCTTAATGGCTTTTCTTATAATAGGTTCACACTCTTGCCTCTTACCACTCTTAACTTCCCTTTTCAGCTCTTTAAGGAACTAAGAAAGCTAAATCATGAAGATTAATCTTAAGCCAACCAACTCAAAAATAAAATAAATAAAACAAGATTAAGCTAATGGAAAATAAGAAATTAGAAAACAAAAAAGGGACATTAAGGAAAATAAATTTGAGTGAACTCAAAGGACACAACTACTTGGATGGTAGAATAAGAAAATAGATCCTTGAAGTAGAGTCAAGCTAGAATAGTTAAATTTTCTTACTTAGCTTTTCATAAATGGATAAAATAGTTTGTTGCTAAAAGATGAGACTAGCACTTCATTTCCAGCTGATAAGACTTCTTCTTTCATTTCAAGGGGTCTTTCAAAAAAAAAAAAGAATCAGGAAATTAACTTAAATTTCTACATCTATAACTGATTTTATTTTGAGATAGACAATATTATGTCTTTATTCATTGCAAGGAATTAGTCACACAAAAAGATTATGCAATTAATATCCATATTACATTGAAAATTAATTTCATTAAGACATAAATGTCAATACACATTATTGAATGATTCAAGTCCTTTAAGATGCAATTGTTACTTCATTTCTTGCTAACAATAGCTCATTTACATCAAATAATTATGAAATTAACTTTGGTATCTACACCAAACATTATATTCATTATGGTAATCAAATCATTACTCCTTTAATACTCTAAATCCATTAAATTCTATCAAAACCTAAGGAGTCATTAATTTTGATTAACTTCTTGTATAGTTATTAAATGATTCAATTTTTTAAGGATGAGACTATTACTTAATTCCTTACTAAAAAGGTTTCTTCATTCTTTACAAGGTCTCATTCACATAATCATTTTATGGATGGATGTTCTTGTTACAATGAATATAATGCTTATTGTAGACACAAAAGTTAATTTTAGGATCATTTTGTGTGAATGAGTTTTTGCAATGACAAATAGAACCTTGTTAGGAACAAATAAAGAGATAGTCTCATTATTTAGGAATTTAACCATTGCATTCTTATAAGAAATGCTCATAATGATGAATGACTTTTTTATATAATTGAATTCAATGGATTTAGAGTACCAAAAGTTTACGTACAAGTTTGTTGCAATGAATATAATGTTTGTCTAACATTAAATTTGGGATCATTTTATGCAAATTGAGGTCTAGTGTATATATATACAATTTTTTTGATACAAATACGTGTGTGCATATATATATATATATAAGATAATAATACATAAATTTTTAAAATTTATTACATGCTAAAGAAAAAAAAAACATGTAATATCCCAAGTTAACAAAGGATAAGGTTTTATGGAATGATGAAAGCAACAGAGCGAATGGACCTTAAAGCACCTGAAAAATTAATAGCAAATAACATTTATGATGACGCCATCATAGTCGAAGAATGCATACTGAAATTGAAATTTGGGTGAGGGTGCACTAGCCATCATATGGAAAGTTGAGCACAAAGCAAGCAACGAGGTAGTGGTGGTGAAACAAGTTTACTTCTTAAGATTCAACAAACATGTTAAGACTTGTTTTGATTGCAAGCTCAATTTCTTGTCTTTTATTAATCACCCTAACATCGTTCAGCTACTCCATATCTTCCAAGTTCAATTTTTTTTTTACTTCCTTTGTTTATTAAAGTTTTTGTATTTTAGGAATTTTTAGCAAACCAATGCTCTGCTTTGTACCATACAAATGAAGAGATGTGAATTGTTGAATCAGTAGCCTTTTTAGGCTATGAATGAGCATTCTTTGTTTTTATTTTTTTGGCTGATTAATTCATTTATCATATGGTTATTGTAGGGATTTATATTTTATAGGTAGGACAATTTTATTTGTGTTCATTTCTTTAGCTTTAACCTATCCTACACTACATCTTATTACATACAAGATATTTGCTCTTATATTCTTATTCTAGATCATTGACAATTCTAGTTCTATGTATGTTTGCCTCTGCCTTCATTTTATTATACCTTTTATTTTCATGTCTAACACTCACTAGTTATAAAATACTCTTCTACTACTACTAATACTATTGCCTAATTTATAATCTTCTCCATATTTTGGCTCATACCTCTGATACGAACTCCGTTTATATGTAAACGGAACCCAACACCAATGTTAGTATAGGATCGTTCTAACACAGGTTAAGGGATTTGGAGTTTTGACCCAATGATTATAAACAACCAAGAACCAAAACTATCAGATTTAGACGCCACTCCTAAGAACAACAACGTTGAAGAAGATAAGTCTAGTGAACCAACACACGCAAGTATGAAAGTTCAGAATTAGTTCTCAAAGAACCAGAGAAAATAGCTCATACACTCATGAAAACGGGTCTGCCTCTCCTAGCCACCCTTTTTGCCCTTTTTATATGCTAACTCCCAAAAACCCTAACTAATAAGCTGGTCTTAATAAGAAAATTCGTCCAACCCACTAAATAAGCTAGGCTTAATAAGGAATTTCGTCCAACCCATTAAATAAGCTGGGCATAATAAGGAATTACATCCAACCCACTAAATAATAATAAAAACACATGAAAATAACCCACTTAAAGGCCCAATCATGGTCTCTCAAATCCAACTTCCTTCCCAAGGCCATGGTTGCCAAATTCCTCCACAGATGACACATTTGCAAGCCCTGGTGAAGACTCCATCCTCCTTAACTCGTACTTCCAACTTCCTGATAGTAAATGTCGCACAACAGGTTGTTGAGAGCTTCATTTATTTTCTTTGACCTTGCCCTTGTCATTGGTCCTCCAAGGTTTTGCAAAGTATCTACTCCCTTGTTGATTTCAGTTGGTACAATATCGTTTCCATCATTCCCGCTCTCCTCGAAATGATTTGCCCTCAAATCAGCATCTACATCATCAAAGAGAAAAGGAGAAAGGTCAGAAACATTAAATGTTGCACTCACACTATACTCACCTGGCAAGTCAAGTTTATATGCATTATTGTTGACTCTTGCCACCACTTGAAAAAGACCATCTCCCCTTGGTTGCAACTTTGATTTCCTTTGCTTAGGAAATCTATCCTTCCGTAAATATACCCAAACCAAATCACCTGGATCAAAAGTGATATGCTTGCGACCTTTGTTGGCTTGTGTTTCATATTGTTTGGTTCTTCTTTCAATGTTAAGCCTAGCTTTCTCATGAAGTTGCCTAACCACTTCCACCTTCTTTTTCCCGTCTAAATTAACCTTGTCCTGTATAGGCAATGGTATTAAATCCAAAGGCAACAATGGATTAAAACCATAAACAAGCTCAAAAGGAGAATAACCTGTAGCACTATGAAGAACACGATTATAGGTAAACTCCACAAAAGGCAAACATTCTTCCCAGGTTCTAGAGTTCTTACCAATAACGGCATGCAACAATGTACCAAGAGTTCGATTTACTACCTCAGTTTGTCCATTAGTTTGTAGATGGCAAGTTGTAGAAAACAACAACTATGTTCCAAGCTTACCCCACAATGTTATCCAAAAATGGCTCAAAATTTTTGCATCACGATCTAACACAATTGGGCTTATGCTCTCCTTTACATGTCCCTTCTTCATCAACTCATCAACTTGCCTCTGAGGCTCCTTTGTCTCCTCAGGATTCCTTCTATACGCTGGCTTATTGGGAATGGGAACTCCAGGAATAAGATCAATGTGATCTTCAATCCCTTTCCTTGGTGGCAAACCATCTAGGATCTCCTGAGGGAACACATTATTATAATCCTGCAACAAAGATGAAATAGCGCTAGGCAAAGATGAATCAAGGTTAGTGTTAGAGAAATAAGAATCCTTGTAAAGGATTAAGATCATTTGTTGCCTAGCTTGGAAGGCAACCCTAACATCTGCTCCTTTTGCAAACACACTCACTTGTTTTCTTTCATCTTCACTCTTGTGAACCTGACCACTCTCATTCTTAGCACCCTCAAATGCATTTATCTTCTTTTTCCCTCCTGCACTTTCTTTTCTCTCAACTCTCTCTTTCTTTTCGCTCCTCCTCTTTTGCTCACTTTCATAAAGTCTCACTTGGTCTTCATACACCTGTTTTGGAGTCAATGGTGCCAGTGTAAATGGTCTTCCATCCATGGTGACTGAATAGCGGTTCTTGTAACCATCATGCAAAACTTTTCTATCATATTGCCAAGGATGGCCCAATAACAAATGTCCGGTTTGTATTGGTACAACATCATAAGACAATTCATCCTTATATCTACCAATGGAAAATGGAACCATAACTTGTTTAGTCACTTTTACCACTCCACTGTCATTCAACCATTGCAAATTATATGGCCTAGGATGTTTGGTTGTAGGCAAGTTCAATTTTTCCACCAACTCTGTACTTGCTACATTAGTGCAACTACCTCCATCGATGATCAAGCAACATAGTCTATCTTGAACTAAATATCGAGTACGGAAAATATTTTCCCGCTGAATCTCAGCATCATTCTCCTCCTTAACTTGCACACTAAGGGCTCTCCTTGCTACTAAAAGCCTTCCACCATGCTTCGGATACTCTATCCCTTCATCAACATCACTAGCATCCTCTAGTGGCGGCATTTGGTCTTCATCACTAGCATCACTGCCAGACACATAATCACCATTCTCTTTAAGGTACATGGTTCTCTTGTTAGGACATTGTGAAGCCACATGACCCCTACCTAGACATCTAAAGCATTCGATCTCTCTAGTTTTTCCTTGGGTGCCCTCAAGTTTTTCCTCAAATTTGCCCCTTTCCAAGCTGCCCCCACTAGTCTTGGGTCTATGTGAATTGCCTTTTTTGCATAGAAGTCATCTTCTTTCCCTTCTTCCCCCAGTTTGGCTTCCAAAAAGATGAACCTAAGTTCTGCTGATGACCAAAAGTGCTCCTTCCGTTAAGTTGCTTCTCAACTTACATGGCAATGTATGCCATGTCCTTAAACTCTACATAGTGTTGCAGCTCTACCACATTAGCTATGCTCCTATTCAACCCTTGGAGGAACCTAGCCATGGTTGCCTCCCTATCCTCCATTACATTTTCCCTAACCATAGCAATTTCCATCTCATTATGATACTCTTCCACACTCTCGGAACCTTATGTAAGGCTCTGCAACTTGTTATACAAATCCCTATAATAAGAGCTGGGAACAAATCTCCTCCTCATCATAGTCTTCAACTCATTCCAAGTTTCTATGGTTCTCTCAAAATTCCTTCTCCTTGTGGTAACTTGCTGGTCCCACCATACTATAGCATAATCAATGAACTCTGCCACAGCTAACTTGGCCTTCTTCTCCTAAGAGAAGTTATGGCACTCATATATTAGTTCTACCCTTCGTTCCCAATCCAAATAGACATCAGGGTCAGCTTTCCCTTGGAAAGAAGGTATTTTCATTTTAATACTACTAAGATTTTTGTCTACTCCTTCCTCCCCTCTATTTCTGTCATCCCAACCTCCATTGTACCTATCATAAACATTTCCATTACCTCTTGCTCCTCTACCATTCCTATTACAACGTCCTCCTCTAAAACCACCTCTGAAGTTTCTACTAGCATTATCACCATCATTATAATAATCATCACCATCTTCACCAAGGTCATGTTCAAATTGCTCCTTCAGGATCCTCCCAGCTGGCCTCTTAGAACTGACACTTGATTCCCCTTCCATTTGATCCATCCTATCTCAAACTTCCCAAAGCGCTTGGTTAATCCTCTCAAACTTCTGCTCTAAGGATTTCATAAGCAATTTGAAATCTGGAACAACTACTTCCTCCTCTCTATGTGGGAAACTGCCTTCTTTATCATTAGACATCGTACATGCAAGATTGTTAGTAAATAAAGAATATGCCTCACAAAACTCACTCCCTCGCGTGTTTGCTCTCCACTCAACTACAGTAGTCCTCAACTCTCATGTTTCACACAATAAATTGCAAAACTCTAAGAGCTCTTTCAGTAGTCCCAAGCAAACTAAATTCAGAACAAACAAAACTTGAATATATCAATCTTAGACCTACCTCTTCAGAGAAGTGACAGGACCAAGAAGATGGACAAATAGTTGGTTAAGACAATTTGCCCAGAAAATTAGGAGAGATTTATTGACAATTACTCTTAACCTTTGTTTGGTCCAATGAAGACTTTAAAACTAACATTATGGTAGTTGCAAGTATCAATTACCAAAAAATCACAACTACCAAAAATGGATAGAGAAGAGTCATTAGCAAACTTGTTCCTATGTACTTGAGATAAGTAATAAAAGGTTCAAAAAATTCCCATAAATGTGTTTTTGCTCCTTTGTGCAGAATCATGTGTAATTTACCTTTTTCTAGTGTGCATGTATGTGTGTAAATATTGGCCGAGACTAATAGAGACTTAATACCATCACAAGCCATATATTTATAGCAAAATTTTGTCCCTATGACACTTACCAATACTAATGGAAGCCACTAAAACTACTTAAAGTGCATTATTGATTTATGCATTTTGCAATTGGTTTTCACTTATTAGGTCATGAAAAAGTTGTTGAATCTAACCTATAATTGCCAAAAAAAGACAAGTCAAAGAATAAGACTGTTGCTGAAACCCAAAAAATAAAAAAGGAAAAAAAGTAAGAGATAGAGGTTGATGGAAACAATATTGTATCAACTCAAATTGACAAGGGAGTAAATACTTTGCAAAACCTTGGAGGACCAATGACAAGGGCAAGGTCAAAGAAAATAAAGGAAGCTATTAACAACCTGTTGTGCAACATTTACTATTAGGAAGTTGCCAAGTACGAGTTAAGCAGGATGGAGTCTTCACTAGGGCTTACGAATGTGTCATCTGTGGAGGAATTTGCGAACCATGGCCTTAGGAAGGAAGTTGGATTTGAGAGACCATGATTGGACCTTTAAGTGGGTTATTTTCATGTGTTTTTATTATTATTTAGTGGGTTGGACGAAATTCCTTATTAAGCCCAGCTTATTTAGTGGGGTGGACAAAATTCCTTATTAAGCCCAACTTATTTAGTGGGTTGGACGAATTCCCTTATTAAGACCAACTTATTAGTTAGGTTTTCTAGGAGTTAGCATATAAAAAGGGAAAAAAGGGTGGCTGGGAGAGGCAGACCCATTTTCATGAGTGTATGAGCTATTTTCTCTAGTTCTTTGAGAACTAATTCTAAACTTTCATACTTGCGTGTGTTGGTTCCCTAGACTTATCTTCTTCAGCGTTGTTATTGCTAGGAGTGGCATCTGAATCTTATAGTTCTGGTTCTTTGTTGTTTATAATCATTGGGTCAGAACTCCAAATCCTTTAACCTTTATTAGAACGATCCTACACCAACGTTGGTGTTGGGTTCCGTTTACATATAAACGGAGTTCGTATCATTTGGTCTCAGAGCCTTGGCTCTAACTTAGGTTAGTTATATTGTTGTTATCATATCTTTTGATGGAAACCATATTGTACCAACTCAAATCGTCATGGGAGTAAATACTTTGCAAAACCTTGGAGGACCAATGACAAGGGCAAGGTCAAAGAAAATAAAGGAAGCTCTCAACAACCTGTTGTGCGACATTTACTATCAGTAAGTTGCCAAGTACGATTTAATGAGGATGGAATCTTCACTAGGGCTTGCGAATGTGTCATCTATGGAGGAATTTGCGAACCATGGCCTTGGGAAGGAAGTTGGATTTGAGAGCCCATGATTGGGCCTTTAAGTGGGTTATTTTCATGTGTTTTTATTATTATTTAGTGGGTTGGACGAAATTCCTTATTAAGCCCAGCTTATTTAGTGGGTTGGATGAATTCCCTTATTAAGACCAACTTATTAGTTAGGGTTTCTGGGAGTTAGCATATAAAAAGAGCAAAAAGGGAGGCTGGGAGAGGCAGACCCATTTTCATGAGTGTATGAGCTATTTTCTCTGGTTCTTTGAGATCTAATTCTGAACTTTCATACTTGTGTGTGTTGGCGCACTAGACTTATCTTCTTCAATGTTGTTGTTGCTAGGAGTGGCGTCTGAATCTTATAGTTCTGGTTCTTGGTTGTTTATAATCATTGGGTCAGAACTCCAAATCCCTTAACTTGTGTTAGAATGATCCTATACCAACATTGGTGTTGGGTTCCGTTTACATATAAATGAAGTTTGTATCATTTGGTATCAGAGCCTTGCCTCTAACTCAAGTTAGTTATATTGTTGTTATCATATCTTTCATCTATTCTTCGATGTTGGTTGAATAATCAAAAAGAGAAATAAAGAAAAACGCAAAAAAAAGAAAACAAAATCATGTATTTCGTGGGTTTCTTTTCTGATATTTGTTCCTTCCACAGAAATATCCATTACTTAACCGAAAAAAAAAAAAAAAACGGGTTCATTGCTCAATTGGTCATTTACTCAATTATATTTGATAATTCATTGTTGTCCAATTGCACTGCTCATATCATTGAATTTCTTGTAATTCGGTTTGCTTTATTGCCCATCTTCTTGGTCTTGTCACTTCTCTGAAGAGGTAGGTCTAGGATTTATGTATTCAAGTTTTGTTTGTTTTGAATTTAGTTTGCTTGGGACTACTGAAAGAGCTCTTAGAGTTTTGCAATTTATTATGTGAAACACAAGAGTTGAGGACTACTGTAGTTGAGTGGAGAGCAAACACACAAGGGAGTGAGTTTTGTGAGGCATATTCTTTATTTACTAACAATTTTGCATGTATGATGTCTAATGATAAAGAAGGTAGTTTCCCACATGGAGAGGAGGAAGTAGTTGTTTCAGATTTCAAATTGCTTATGAAATCCTTAGAATAGAAGTTTGATAGGATTGACCAAGCGCTTTGGGAAGTTAGAGATAGGATGGATCAAATAGAAGGGGAATCAAGTGTTAATCCTAAGAGGCCAGCTGGGAGGGTCATGAAGGAGCAATTTGAAAGTGAGCAAAAGAGGAGGAGCAAAAAGAAAGAGAGAGTTGAGAGAAAAGAAAGTGCAGGAGGGAAAAATAAGATAAATGCATTTGAGAATGCTGAGTACAAGAGTGGTCAGGTTCAGAAGAGTGAAGATGAAAGAAAACTAGTGAGTGTGTTTGCAAAAGGAGCAGATGTTAGGGTTGCCTTCCAAGCCAGGCAACAAATGATCTTAATCCTTTACAAGGATTTTTATTTCTCTAACACTAACCTTGATTCATCTTTGCCTAGTGCTATTTCATCTTTGTTGCAGGATTATAATGATGTGTTCCCTCAGGAGATCCCATATGGTTTGCCACCAAGGAGAGGGATTGAACATCACATTGATCTTATTCCTGGAGCTCCCATTGCCAATAAGCCAACATATAGAAGTAATCTTAAGGAGATAGAGGAGCTTCATAGGCAGGCTGATGAGTTGATAAAGAAGGGACATATAAAGGAGAGCATGAGTCCTTGTGCAATGCTAGTGTTGCTTATGCCAAAGAAGGATGGATTTTGGAGGATATGTGTCGACTGTAGAGCTATCAACAAAATAACAGTTAAGTATCGACATCCTATACCCAGGCTTGATGATATGCTAGACGAATTACATGGTGCGTGTTACTTCTCTAAAATTGACCTTAAAAGTGGATATCATCAAATTAGGATGAGGGAATGAGATGAATGGAAAACTGCTTTCAAAACCAAGCATGGTTCGTATGAATGGTTAGTTATGCCGTTTGGTTTGACAAATGCACTTAGTACTTTTATGAGATTAATGAATCATATTTTGAGGCCTTTCTTAGGAAAGTTTGTTGTGGCTTATTTTGATGACATATTAGTATACAGTAGGAATTTGGAAGAGCATGTTAAACGTTTGCATTGTGTGCTTAATGTTTTGAGGAACGAGAAATTGTATGCCAATATGAAGAAATGCGACTTTTGCAAAGATCATGTCATTTTTTTGGGTTATGCTGTGTCTGCTCATGGCATAGAGGTTGATAAAGAGAAGATTAAGGCAATTCAAGAATGGCCTACACCAAAGAGTGCGAGTGATGTGGGGAGTTTCCATGGTTTGGCTAGCTTTTATAGGAGGTTCATTAAGGATTTTAGTACCATAGCTGCACCATTGATTGAGGTGGTCAAAAAGAGTGTGGGTTTCAAATAGAGTAAAGAACAACAAGATGCCTTTGATTTACTTAAGTCTAAGTTGTGTAACGCACCACTTCTTGCTTGCCCTGATTTTTCTAAGATCTTTGAAATTGAATGTGATGCATCGGGCATTGGGATTGGGGGAGTTCTCATGCAAGAGAAATGACCTATTGCATTCTTTAGTGAGAAGTTGAGTGGGGCAACATGGAATTATCCAACTTATGATAAAGAAATGTATGCACTTGTTAGGACTTTAGAAACGTGGCAGCATTATCTTTGGCCTAAGGAGTTTGTAATTCACACTAATCATGAGTCTTTAAAATACTTAAAAGGGCAAGGTAAGTTGAATAGGAGACATGCAAAATGGGTTGAATTTATCGAAACTTTTCCTTATGTAATTCAATACAAATCAGGTAAGGAAAATGTTGTTACTGATGCATTGTCACGTAGGTACACACTGATTAGCACATTGAGTGTTAAGTTGCTGGGGTTTTAGCACATTATTGAATTGTATGCTAATGATGCTGACTTTAGTAACGTATATGCTGCATGTGAGAAAGCTGCATTTGGTAAGTTCTATAGACATGAGGGGTATTTGTTTCAAGTAAATAAACTTTGTATTCAACAGGGGTCTCTGAGAGCATTACTTGTGAGAGAAGCTCATGGGGTGGTTTAATAGGACACTTTGCCATTCGAAAGACTTTTGATGTTTTAAATGAACATTTTTTCTAGCCACATATGAAAAGGGATGTTGAAAGGGCCTGTGCCAAGTGTAGACAAGCTAAGTCTAGAGTTTTGCCCCATGGTAAGTATATGCCCTTAGAAATTCCTTGTGAACCTTGGACCAACATTTCTATGGATTTTATTCTTGGGTTACCTAGGTTCAAGAAGGGCCGAGATTGTATTCTTGTTGTAGTTGACAAGTTCTCAAAGATGGTGCATTTCATTGCTTGCACCAAAACGGATGATGCCACACACATTGCAAACTTATTCTTTAAAGAGATTGTTCGCCTACATGGAGTGCTGAAGAGTATTGTGTCAGACAGTGATGAAAAATTTTTGAGCCATTTTTGGAAAACATTGTAGGGTAAGCTTGGAACAAATTTGTTGTTTTCTAGAACTTGCCATCCACAAACTGATGGACAAACTGAGGTAGTAAATCGAACTCTTGGAACATTGTTGCGTGCCGTTGTTGGTAAGAACTCTAGAACCTGGGAAGAATGTTTGCCTTTTGTGGAGTTTGCCTATAATCGTGTTGTTCATAGTGCTACAGGCTATTCTCCTTTCAAGCTTGTTTATGGTTTTAATCCATTGTCCCCTTTGGATTTAGTACCATTGCCTATACAAGATAAGGTTAATTTAGATGGGAAAAAGAGGGCGGAAGTGGTTAGGCAACTTCATGAGAAAGCTAGGCTTAACATTGAGAGAAGAACCAAACAATATGAAACATAAGCCAACAAAGGTCGCAAGCATATCACTTTTGAACCTGGTGATTGGGTTTGGGTACATTTGCGGAAGGATAGATTTCCTAAGCAAAGGAAATCAAAGTTGCAACCAAGGGGAGATGGTCCTTTTCAAGTGGTGGCAAGAGTCAACGATAATGCATATAAACTTGACTTGCCGGGTGAGTATAGTGTGAATGCAACATTTAATGTTTCTGACCTTTCTCCTTTTCTCTTTGATGATGTAGATGCTGATTTGAGGACAAATCATTTCGAGGAGAGTGAGAATGATGGAAACCATATTGTACCAACTCAAATCAATAAGGGAGTAGATACTTTGCAAAACCTTGGAGGACCAATGACAAGGGCAAGGTCAAAGAAAATAAAGGAAGCTCTCAACAACTTGTTGTGCAACATTTACTATCAGGAAGTTGCCAAGTACGAGTTAAGGAGGATAGAGTCTTCACTAGGGCTTGTGAATGTGTCATTTGTGGAGGAATTTGCGAACCATGGCCTTGGGAAGGAAGTTGGATTTGAGAGCCCATGATTGGGCCTTTAAGTGGGTTATTTTCATGTGTTTTTATTATTATTTAGTGGGTTGGACGAAATTCCTTATTAAGCCCAGCTTATTTAGTGGGTTGGACGAATTTCCTTATTAAGACCAACTTATTAGTTAGGGTTTCTGGGATTTAGCATATAAAAAGGGCAAAAAGGGTGGCTGGGAGAGGCAGATTCGTTTTCATGAGTGTATGAGCTATTTTCTCTAGTTCTTTGAGAACTAATTCTGAACTTTCATACTTGCGTGTGTTGGTTACTTGCGTGTGTTGGTTCCCTAGACTTATCTTCTTCAATGTTGTTGTTGCTAGGAGTGGCGTCTGAATCTTATAGTTCTGGTTCTTGGTTGTTTATAATCATTGGGTCAGAACTCCAAATCCCTTAACCTGTGTTAGAACGATTCTATACCAATGTTAGTGTTGGGTTCCGTTTACATATAAATGGAGTTCGTATCAGGTGGCTTCTGAGTCTACATTTAGTACTATTTGAAGGATCATAAGTCATTATCGAAGTAAGCTCTAACGAGACATTAGAAGCACTTATATGTGGGCAAATTACATTATGGGTTGCCTAAATTAGGTGATGGTAGTTTAATTCAATCTTCATTTTGTTATTGTATCCATTTTTTGAAGTTTACTTATTGGTTTTTCTTGTTATTAAGCTAATATAGTTGGAATTGTGGAAAAATTGATAAAATGTGTTTTAAATAAAGATCTTAGCTTACACAAACCAAGTATTATTATTGTTTAATTGGATTAATGACTTTAAATGATTTTAAAATATATTTCGTGCTACATTTTTTAGATTCTGTTGTTACATTACTGCAAATCAATTGTTGGAATATGATGTAACTAGTGACATTTTCTGCATATCTTATGATATCATTTTGAACTTGTACTTGTTATTTTGAGTTTAAAAATTTATTAGTAGAACTATTTTAGTAATGTAAAAAGGAGAATAATAGATAAGAAAGAGTTAATACTCTAAAAAGTATATTTGTGTTCTATTTATATTAAAACAATTGGAAAAAGACGTTTATACCTTTTAACATTTTCTCAAAAATGGCACTTATATACTACATATCCCAGCTTGTTACAAATATAACTAACTTATGAACAATTTAATGATTTGGTCAAGAAAAAATGAATTGATCTATTAACTTTGAATGCTTTGTCTTAGTAATTTTTTTTGCAAAAGTTTTTCATGAACAAAATGATAATCAACTTTAATATACTTTGTCCTCTCATGAAAAATTAGATTAGAGGTAATATGAATGACAACTACATTGTTACATATCAAATGTATAGGTTATGGATGATCAATCTTAAGTTTAGGCAATAGAATTTTTATCTAGATTAACTCATAAGTGGCATGAGTCATTTCCATATATTCAAATTATACATTAGATATGACAACAACAACTTGCTTTTTACTTTTCCAAGGAACCAAATTACCTCTTACAATGATATATTATTCAATTGTTGACCTTTTATAAGATGATAATCTTACCTAATCAGCATCACTATAGCCTTTACTTTGAGTATAATAATAAATCTGATACAACAAATCTTAACTTGGAGCACCTTTGAGATATTTGAAAAATTGCATCCCAGATTTCTGAATTGGTTCAAGGTGCTTTAAGAAATTAACTTATCATACTCACTACCAAGGGGAGATAATAGGCCTTGTAATAAAAGATAGTTTTACTTGCCAACTAATTGTTTATACCTTCTTGGATCTTTAAGCAACTATCCTTGACTTATGTGAAAGTTTGATATTATAATCCATAAGACTGTCAATGAGTTTTTAGACCTTAACACACTAGTATCACTTAATAAATAAAAAATATATTTTCTTTAAGATAAGGAAAAACTAAGTTGTGATCTAGACACCTCAAACCCTAAAAAACATTTCAATAGCTCTAAGCTTTTTTTTTTGGGGGGGGGAATTTAGTATGTAAAAAAATCTCTAACTCTTAAATTCCCTTAGCATCATCACTTGTAACTATAATATCATCCACATCGATAATCCATAATATTTTATTTGCAATAAAATGTTTGTAAAAGATTATATGATTAACTCTACATCTTTGAAGACCAAATTCCATAACTCAAGTGCTAAATCTACCAAACCATGCATAAGGAGACTATTTCAAGCCATATTGAGACTTCTTTAGTCGAAAAACCAACCTAGACTCCCCCTAAGCAACAAACAAGGAGTTTGCTCCCTATACACTTCACCATTATGTTCATTATGTAAGAAAATATTTTTGATGTCTAAATGATATCAAGCCTAGTTATAAATAGTAGCCAAGGAGAGAAAAATTCTGATTGAGGCAAGCTTGGTCACAGGAGAGAATATCTCTTAATAGTCAAGGCTAGGTATTTAAATGTATCCTTTAGCCACTAAATGAGTCTTTAACTAGTCAATTGAGCCATTTAGACAAACTTTCATGGTAGACACCTAACGACAACAAACAACAAATTTATTTGGTGAAAGAGGAACAAGGTTTTAGGTGTCATTTTGTTACAATGCAACTATTTCTTTTTCCATTGCTCCCTTTCACCTAAAGTGGCATGAAGCTTTAGAAACAAAGTTGTGTATATTAACATAAGACAACAAAGTAACGAAAGCCTAATGTGAAGGGAAAAAGGAGATCAAATGAGATATAATTAAAGATAAGATGATAGGTGCATTGTTCAAGGTCTTTTCAAAATGAAACAAAGAGATCTAAGTCAACATCAAAATAAAGTACGAGAGTTGGATTTCAAAAGAAATGGTTGATAGGTAGAGCGCTAGAGTTTATAAGTAATTGTACCTTTCAGTGAGTGTAAGCTTGTAAATTAAGACGAGATAAAATAACTTAAAAGGATGCACTAAATTGCATGAGAACTCATCTTATCAATAGCTAGACTAAGTTAGTGAAGGAAGCCCGCATATCTAAATGTATGTGGAGGTAATGAATACAAACATTTTGAGGAAATAAAACACTATGAAGGAAGAATTTACTAAGCATAAATGACGACTGACAATTAATTGAAAATAATTAATAAGAACAACATCACTGCATAATAATTTGAGAACATTTATGTTTATTAAGAGTGTTCATGTAACTTCTATTATATGCCTATTCTTTCTCTTAATAACCCCATTATATTATGACATATAAGAATAACATGATTGATAAATAATACTAAAATTAGCCATAAAGTCTTTAAAAGGATTAAAAAGGAATTCAATGGCATTATTACTATGAGTATGTAAACTTATAAATCAAACTAGGTTTTAACTTTATTAGAACAACATGAAAAATAAAAAATAACTTAAACTGATCATTCATTAAATAAAACTATATTACTCTTGAATAATCGTCTGTAAAAGTAACAAAATATCAAAAATCCAATTTGATAGTCACATAATTAACTCCCCAAACATCAAACTAAAATAACAAAAAAGGACTTGATGCCCATTTATTAACTCAAAAAGTAGAACAAATGCTTTGATGCTTTCTTAGCTAACAGGACTCATAATCTAAAGGTATAACATAATATAAACTAGGAACTAATTTCTTCAAAGACTCCAAAAAGGAATGACTTAAATAACAGTGAATTTAAAGAGGTGAAGCAATAATTATGCAAGTAATTATAGAAGAAGAATGATTAAAGAAGTAAACATTATTCGACTCATGTCCTCCACCAATTTCTTGTTTTTGTTCAAATCCTAGTTAAAAGCAAAATCAAGGAAAAAAGAAATATAGCTAGTAGAAATAAAATTAAATGAAAGAGATGGAAATAAAAAATAGATGATAGAGACAAAAAAGGGTCGAGTTTTATGGTTCCTATACCATTTACGCTAGTTGTTGAACCTTCAGCTAAAGTAATTTTGGACAATGTAATAGAGTATTGTAAGTGAAAAAAATTAATAGATATACCTAAATTATGATTTGTAACACCATAATTAATGACCTAAGGCTTTAAGGTGGAAGCATTAATGTTACGAACTCTGTTTAGATGTAAACAGAACCCAACACTAATGTTGGTATAGGATTGTTCTAACACAGGTTAAGGGATTTGGAGTTCTTACCCAATGATTATAAACAACCAAGAACCAGAACTATAAGATTTAGACACTACTCCTAACAACAACAACGTTGAAGAAGATAAGTCTAGCTAACCAACACACGCAAGTATGAAAGTTCAGAATTAGTTCTTAAAGAACCAGAGAAAATAGCTCATACACTCATGAAAATGGGTCTGCCTCTCCCAGCCACCCTTTTTGCCCTTTTTATATGCTAACTCCTAGAAACCCTAACTAATAAGTTGGGCATAATAAGAAAATTTGTCCAACCCACTAAATAAGCTGGGCTTAATAAGGAATTTCATCCAACCCACTAAATAAGCTGGGCTTAATAAGCTCTTTTGTCTCCTCAGGATTACTTCCATACGCTGGCTTATTGGGAATAGGAGCTCCAAGAAGAAGATCAATGTGATGTTCAATTCCTTTCTTTGGTGGCAAACCATCTGGGATCTCCTGAGGGAACACATCATTATAATTCTGCAACAAAGATGAAATAGCACTAAGTAGAGATAAATCAAGGTTAGTGTTGCATAGCTTAGACGGCAACCCTAACATCTGCTCCTTTTGCAAGCACACTCATTGTCTTTCATCTTCACTCTTGTGAACCTGACCACTCTCATACTCAGCACTCTCAAATGCATTTATCTTCTTTTTCCCTCCTTCACTTTCTTTTCTCTCGACTCTCTCTTTTTTTTCGCTCCTCCTCTTTTGCTCGCTCTCATAAAGTCTCCTTCACTTTCTTGTAACCATCATGCAAAACTTTTCTGTCAAATTGCCAAGGACGGCCCAATAATAAATGCCCAGTCTACATAGGTACAACATTAGAAGACAATTCATCCTTATATCTACGAATAGAAAATGGAACCACAACTTGTTTAGTCACCTTTACCACTCCACTGTCATTCAACCATTGCAAATTATATGGCCTAAGATGTTTGGTTGTAGGCAAGTTCAATTTTTCCACCAACTCTGTACTTGCTACATTAGTGCGACTACCTCCATCGATGATCAAGTAACAGAATCTATCTTGAACTAAACATCGAGTATGGAAAATATTTTCCTATTGAATCTCAGCATCATCCTCCTCCTTAACCTATGCACTAAGGGCTCTCCTTGCTACTAAAAGCCTTCCACTATGCTCCGGATACTTTATCCTTTCATGAACATCACTAGCATCCTCTAATGGTGGCATTTAGGCTTCATCACTAGCATCACTGCCAGACACATAGTCACCATTCTCTTTACGGTACATGGTTCTCTTGTTAGGATATTATGAAGCCATATGACCCTTACCCAAACATTTAAAGCATTTGATGTCTCTAGTTTTTCCTTGGGTGCCCTCAAGTTTTTCTTCAAATTTGCCCCTTTCCAAGTTGCCCCCACTAGTCTTGGATCTATATGAATTACGTTTTTGCTTAGTAGTCATCTTCTCTTCCTTCTTCCCTTAGTTTGACTTCCAAAAAGATGAACCTAAGTTCTACTTATGTCCAAAAGTGTTCCTTCCCTTAAGTTGCCTCTCAACTTTCATGGCAATCTATACAATGTCTTCAAGTTCTACATAGTGTTGCAGCTCTACCACATCAGCTATGCTCCTATTCAACCCTTGGAGGAACCTAGCCATAGTTGCCTTCCTATCCTCCATTACATTTGCCCTAACCATAGCAATTTCCATCTCCTTATGGTAATCTTCTAAACTCTTGGAACCTTGTGTAAGGCTCTGTAACTTGTTATACAAATATTTATAATAAGAGTTGGGAGCAAATCTCCTTCTCATTAGTCTTCAACTCATTCCAAGTTTCTATGGTTCTCTTAAAATTCCTTCTCCTTGTGGTAACATGCTAGTCCCACCATACTACTGCATAATCAGTAAACTTTGCCATAACTAACTTCACCTTCTTCTCCTTAGAGAAGTTGTGGCACTCATATATTAATTATACCCTTCGTTCCCAATCCAAATAGACATTAAGGCCAGCTTTCCCTTGGAAAGAAGGTATTTTCATTTTAATACTACTAAGAATTTTGTCTACTCTTTCCTCCCCTCTATTTCTATTATCCCAACCTGCATTGTATCTATCATAAACATTTCCATTGCTTCTAGCTCCTCTACCATTCCTATTACCATGTCCTCCTCTAAAACCACCTCTGAAGTTTCTACTAGCATTATCACCATCATCATAATAATCATCACCATCTTCCCCAAAGTCATGTTCAAATTGCTCCTTCATGACCCTCCCAGCTAGCCTCTTAGGATTGACACTTGATTCCCCTTCTATTTGATCCATCCTATCTCGAACTTCCCAAAGCGCTTGGTCAATCCTATCAAACTTCTATTCTAAGGATTCCATAAGCAATTTGAAATCTGGAACAATTACTTCCTCCTCTTCATGTAGGAAACTGCCTTCTTTAGCATTAGACATCGTACATGCAAGATTGTTAGTAAATAAAGAATATGCCTCACAAAACTCACTCCCTTGCGTGTTTGCTCTCCACTCAACTATAGTAGTCCTCAACTCTTGTGTTTCACACAATAAATTGCAAAACTCTAAGAGCTCTTTCAGTAGTCCCAAGCAAACTAAATTCAGAACAAACAAAAATTGAATATATCAATCCTAGACCTACCTCTTCAGAGAAGTGACACAACCAAGAAGATGGGCAATAAAGCATACAGAATGACAAGAAATTCAATGATATAAGTAGTGCAATTAGACAACAATCAATTATCGAATATAATTGATTAAATGACCAATTGACCAATGAACTAGATTTTTTTTTTCGGTTAACTAATGGGTATTTATGTGGAAGAAACAAATATCAGAAAAGAAACCCATGAAATACACGATTTTGTTTCTATTTTCTTTTTTTTTGTGTTTTTTTTTCTCTTTTTGATTATTTAACCAACAACGAAGAATACATGAAAGATATGATAACAACAATATAACTAACTTAAGTTAGAGCCAAGGCTCTGATACCAAATGATATGAACTCCATTTATATGTAAACAGAATCGAACACCAATATTGGTATAGGATCGTTCTAACACAGGTTAAGGGAATTGGAGTCCTGACCCAATAATTATAAACAACTAAGAACTAGAACTATAAGATTCAGATGCCACTCCTAACAACAACAACGTTGAAGAAGATAAGTCTAGTGACCCAACATACCCAAGTATGAAAGTTCAGAATTAGTTCTCAAAGAACCAGAGAAAATAACTCATACACTTATGAAAATGGGTCTACCTCCTCCAGCCACCCTTTTTTCCCTTTTTATATGCTAACCCCCAGAAACCCTAGTTGGGCTTGATAAAGAAATTCGTACACCCTAACTAATAAGCTGGGCTTAATAAAGAAATTTGTCCAACCCACTAAATAAGCTAGGTTTAATAAGGAAATTCGTCCAACCCACTAAATAATAGTAAAAACCCATGGAAATAACCCACCTAAAGGCGCAATCATGGGCTCTCAAATCCAACTTCCTTCCCAAGGCCATGGTTCCCAAATTCCTTCACAGATGACACATTCGCAAGCCCTGGTGAAGACTCCATCCTCCTTAACTCGTACTTGGCAACTTCCTAATAGTAAATGTCGCACAACAAGTTGTTGAGAGCTTCTTTTATTTTCTTTGACCTTGCCCTTGTCATTGGTCCTCCAAGGTTTTGCAAAGTATTAACTCCCTTGTTGATTTGAGTTGGTACAATATGGTTTCCATCATGATGCCTATTTCAAAAAATCTAATCGTTATTTACAAGATATAATATAAGGTTATGAACTCTATCATCTCAAGAATTAAAGAAATTCCAACAAAATATGCTAATAAAGGGACTACTACATTGTTTTTGACTAATAGGCCAAAATCTAATGTTATGATTTCTAAAGCAATTGCTTGGGATTAGGTTAAATTACCTAAAAAATGGATATTAGAAAAGGCATTTGAACCTATTAAATAGGTTAACAAATAAGTAGAAAATGTAATTGAATTCCAAGATGGGGATATCAAAATATGATTTGCTCCATCTAGAAGTGTGAGGTTAAACTTAGAAAAGGGAAAAGAAAAGGTCAAACCTAGATTCTCTACCTCCTCAGTACCAATCACTGACTTGGAAGGCATTAGAAGAACAAAAGAGCAAATTAGTCAACCTTAGTATAGAGTTGACTTTCCTCCCTTAACTTCTGTTTCTGTGGTTAATGAACCACTAGAAGCATTAAGTCAGGCTTTTAGTACTTGATATCCTTCTCTATCTGATATGAGATATTAGGATGAAGATAGGACTCTTTATGTTCTTCAATTTGTTAATGAAGTGGATGAAAAAGTGATAGAGTTATTTTACTCTTTTGAAAATACCATAAAAAGAAAATGGTTCTTTAAAACCTTTAATGAAAAAGGATAGGAAGTATGACATAAATATCATAAGATATATACCAATAGTATAGGAGCTGTACATACATTACTTGCTTGGAAAAAGTTTACAAACTTAAGAAAAAACCTTTCTCAAATTTTTTTGCCCTAAAGGAATGTATGGTTTTTGAAAAAGCATATCAATAATATGTTACAAAAAAAAGGAAAGAGTGTTAGTAGTATTCACCCTCCTACACTTAAGCTACATGTTAAGAGAGAAGACTGTGAGGTTATAGTTTTACCATATAAAATGAAACCTTCTACTAGTGTCATTATGGAGTAAGAAAATTATATTATTTTCTATCTTTAGTCTATGAGAAATTAACTTAATAGGGTTAAAGAAAAGATAAAAGAAATAATTTAGAAAGCTTTAGAACTTCAAGTTAAACGGAAAATAGAAAAAAGGGTTTTATTTAAACCTATGTCATTAGAATAAATAAATTACAACATGTTAGGTAAAACTCTTTAAAATAATAAAATTTGTTGATGAAATAATCAAAAAGGTTAAAAAACATTGGATTAAAAAAAAAAGATGATTCTGCATTAGGAAAAGAGGAACAAATTATAGAAGAAGAATTAGAAGTTAAGGATTATATAGACAAAGTTCATGAAATGTTCTTATCAGAACAAAATCAAAGTAAAAAACATCCATCACTTTCTTATAAGGAAAGTACGAGAATTAACAAGATGACTTTTAATAAAGTTCATGCAAAACTATATTATCCTAGAACTACTTTAGTCAACCTTTTATTAGAGGAATAATCTGAGTACAATTATATACAATATGATGGTAATGGTATCATTAAATGGAATTTATGTGTAATTTAAAAAAATCAAATTCTTATACTCCTTGATTATATGATTATACTTGTCACTATTGTAAAATCTAAAGGAGGTAATTTTAACCCCTAAATAATAAGATTTATAGTAAATGGGTTTATTGGACATTTTAAAGGTTAGTGGGATTTTATTTGTCAAAAAAAAAACACTAAATCTCAAATATTTAATACTATAAAAATAGAACAAGGAATGGAACTTACTGATAGTATTAATACACTAATCTATATGATTACCAATATTGTTACAACTACCTTATTAATAAATAACAGATATGAATAACTCATTAATTTGAGGTGTTCAAACTTGTCCCACTTTAGGTGGTACAAAGATGTCTTCTTCTATAAGGTTTTCTACTAGCAAAGATAGCTAATGTATGTTCTAGATAGCCAAAGTATGTTTTGAAAGAAAAATTTTTATTTGGGTTACCTACCTTATTTATTAAAAGAGTAAAAAATAGGTTAACGTCCAATTATAGTGGAGTTATTGATTACTCTAGTTACACCTACAGAGAATTAGTTGTATGGGAGTTAAACTCTACAATGAAATAAAATTGCATTGGGAGTTATAGAATAAGAAAATTCAAGATAAAAAGTCTTGGGATATTTTTGAAATCAAATGGGTTCTCCACTTATGAAATATCCTAAAAAATTCAAAAAGAAGGATTATAAACTTATACCCCAAAAGAAATCATTTTTTGAAAAAGCAAATTAAAAAAAAAAAAGAAGAAGAAAGAAATGAAGAAGGATAGGGTATTATTCTAATTAATGTAAAATGAAATAAAAAATTCAAGAGTTATTTATAGATAAAGACCTTAAAAGGTCATTAATGCATATCTTTTTATCAAAAGATGAATCTAAAGAATCAAAATTAGAAGTAGATCTTCTTGAAGAAGAAACTATTTCTGAGGATGTGTTTGGTGATAGTTTTAATAGTTGGTGCAACTATTATCAAATTTTATACAAATGTAAAGACATCAATCCTTACAAAAGAAACTAATCTAATATTGGATCTTATTGATAGGATTATAGATTTAAAAGAAAAAAGAGAATAGTTAGAGAAATATCTTCATCTATCTCGAAATAGGACTATGGTTAAAGAAGCAAAAGAAGATTACAATTTAAAAACTATTATTCATAGAATTAGAAATGACCATTCTAGTTTAAAAATTAGAAAAATAACAATAGAACCATCTATTGGAGAGTTTAAAGGTGAAATTAGTCAATTAAAACTAAGATAAAAGGATCAAAAGAAAGGGTGTCAATGTTGGAATTAGTAGCTGAAAGGGACAAAGATTAACCTGATATTCTAGATACTTCTTTAAAAGAAGAATTAAGTGCTCTTCAATACATTAATTTAATTGATAAGGTTATTACCTATAAATGGTATACTCAAATTACTATAGTAGTTAATAAGAAAAATATTTTTTCTCCCATAACCTTAATTAATTTAGACACGGATATGAATTATAATAATGAAGGGATAGTCTCTTCAAAATAGTTTTCAAAAATAACAAAAGTGTTAAACACTACTAATAAAAGCAAACTTGTTATTAAGTATAAACTATCTCAAGCTACTATATACAACAAAGAAATTTGTTTTGAAATTTCATTCATACTAGTTAAGAACCTATCATAAGATGTTATTTTAGGAAATCTTTTCTTGCACATACTATATCCTATTAAGTAGATTAGTAATAAAGGGATTTTCTTAGAAATAGATTAAAGGTTTATTAGCTTTGAATTTATATTTACTTTTTAATATAAGGAGATAGATTTACTTCAAAAGATAATAAAAAGAAAAGAGAGATTTATTTAATATCTTTGTAATGAAATAAAAAATAAATATTTACAAGAGAAAATTAATACTTTAGTTATTAAGACATAAGAAATACAAAAAAGGTTAAAAACAATAGTATGTGTAGAAATTCTTACAATTTTTTGGAATAGGAAAAAACATAAAGTAGAACGGCCATATGGGGTGACTTTTAGTGAAAGTCATATTCTTTCTAAGACTCGGCCTATAGTTATAGGGCCGAGGCATTTAGAGATTTGTAAAAAAGAAATAGATAATCTCTTAAAGAAATGGCTTATTAGAAAATGTAACAGCCTATGGAGTTGCCCAACATTTTATATTGAAAATGCTGGAGAATTAGATTAGGGAGTTCTAACATTAGTTATTAACTATAAGTTTTTAAATAAGACTTTGAGATAGATTAGGTATCCTATACCTAATAAGAAAAATTTGCTTAATGGGTATTTTCAAAATTTGATATGAAATATGGTTCTTGGCAAATCCAGATTCTTGTAAGAGATAAATATAAAAAAATATTTACAATACCATTTAGATAATATGAATGGAATATAATGCTATTCGGATAAAAAAATGTACCATTTAAATTTCAAAATATTATGAATGAAATATTTAATGCTAATGCAACATTTGCTATTATTTATATTGATGATGTGTTAGTATTTTCTAATAGAATAGAACAACATTTTAACCATTTAAACTTATTTTAAAGGTTACTGAAAAAGATGAATTAACCATGTTAATTAAAAAAAATAAAGTTATTTCAAACTAGGGTTAGATTCCTTGGTCACTTCATTGAAGTTAACACTATTATTCCTATTGATCAAGCAATTGAGTTTGCCTTTAAATTTCCTAATGAAATTAGAGGGAAACAAGAGTTGCAAAGGTTTTTATGATCTTTGAATTATATTTTAGAGGCAAACATTAGGAATTAGCTTATGATGCTAAACTTTTATTTGAAAGATTAAAGAAAAATCCTTCCAAATAGATAGATGAGCATACTAAGGTAGTTAAGAAAATAAAATAAAAGACAAAAGAATTATTATACCTAACTCTTCCTTATCTTGATGCCTTTAAAATAGTTGAAACTAATGCATTAGATAAAGGTTATGGAGAAATCCTTAAGCAAAGGATTATCCAAAAAAAAAAAAACAACTCTCTCACTTCACTTTAGAAGTATAAAGAGGAAGTAGAGTTAATTACTCTATTATTAAAAAGAAAATCTTACATATTGTGCTATGTATTCTAAAATTTGAAATTGAACTATTAAATAAGAAATTCCTTTCAAAAATTGACTGTAATGTAGCAAAAGATGTCCTTACGAAAAATGTTAAAAACATCACCTCTAAAAAAATCTTTGTTAGATGGCAAGAAATACTTTATGTATTTGATTTTGATATTAAGTTTATTAAAAAGGAAATCTTAGATATTGTGTTATGTATTCAAAAATTTGAAAGTGATATGTCAAATCAGAAATTCCTTTTAAAAATTGACTATAAGGAAACAAAAGATGTCCTTATTAAAGATGTTAAAAACATCACCTTCAAACAAATTTCTATGAGATGGCAAGAAATACTTTCTATATTTGATTTTGACATTGAGTTTATTAAAGAAAATTCTAATTCTCTACCAAATTTCCTAATTAATGAATTTTTACAAAGAATTGAGAAATGAGTAAGAGGCCTCTTATACAAGGGCCCCAATTCCCAACAAAGTTAGTTAATTTATTGGCTAAATGTGCAAAAGAAAAAGAAAGTTGATAAACTTCGTAATGATACTTATGAGCAAATTTTGTTGAAATCCATTACATATCCTTTAATTCCAATGCATATATATTTTTTATGTCTTATTGAAAATAATTATACTTAACTCAAACCTAATGAAGTCACATGATTTTATCTTAAAAATGATATGTATCTTCATAATAATATAAAAGATTTGCCTATATTATAATTAGATATTACATGAAACAAGCTTAGTGGCTATTGAACCCATAGAGAGAGGATCTAGGAATGGATATAGTTATGACTTCAAAGATTAGGCCTATGCCAAATTCAAGGTAACAAAAATTCTTTATTTAAAGGATTGGCAGGCAGATCTCTTTGGTTATTAAGAACTAAAAGAATGGTGGAAGGTTAAAATCTACAATTATTTTGATTATATTGAAACATAGGAAAAAGCCATGTTATATGAAAATAGGCAAAGGAAATTTAGTTAGTTCATCCAAATACATCTTTTGAGTGACCTAAAAAGATTTTCAAATTGGTTTAAAACCTAGTTTTTTAAGTGGGGTTTATATTATATAACTCTATCCCCATACAGTGAGAACTATTTATGAATAGTTTTGTTAAGCAAATAAAGGGGTTAAGGATCTCTTATTAATGTTTGCCACTTGGTTTCATGTTTCATGGATTATTAAATGGGACTATTGATGGAAACCATATCGACAAGGGATTAGATACATTGCAAAACCTTAGAGGACTAATGACAAGGGTAAGGTCAAAGAAAAGAAAGGAAGCTCTCAACATCCTGTTGTGTGACATTTACTATCAGGAAGTTGCCAAGTACGAGTTAAGGAGAATGGAGTCTTCGCCAGGGCTTCCGAATGTTTCATCTGTGGAGGAATTTGAGAGCCCATGATTGGGCCTTTAAGTGGGTTATTTTCATGTGTTTTTATTATTATTTAGTGGGATGGACGAAATTCCTTATTAAGGCTAGCTTATTTAGTGGGTGGGATGAAATTCCTTATTAAGCCCAGCTTAATTAGTGGGTTGGACGAATTCCCTTACTAAGACTAGTATATTAGTTAGGGTTTTTGGGACTTAGCATATAAAAAGGGCAAAAAGGGTGGCTGGGAGAGGCAGACCCATTTTCATGAGTGTATGAGCTATTTTCTCTAGTTCTTTGAGAACAAATTTTGAACTTTCATACTTGTGTGTGTTGGTTCACTAGACTTATCTTCTTCAACGTTGTTGTTGCTAGGAGTGGCATCTGAATCTTATAGTTCTGGTTCTTGGTTGTTTATAATCATTGGGTTAGAACTCCAAAACCCTTAACCTGTGTTAAAACGATCCTATACCAACATTGGTGTTGGGTTCCGTTTACATATAAACGGAGTTCGTATCATTTGGTATCAGAGCCTTGGCTCTAACTCAGGTTAGTTATATTGTTGTTATCAAATCTTTCATCTATTCTTCGATGTTGGTTGAATAATTAAAAAGAGAAAAAAAAAAGAAAAACAGAAACAAAATTGTGTATTTCGTGGGTTCCTTTTCTGATATTTGTTACTTCCATAGAAATACCCATTAGTTAATCGAAAAAAAAAAAAACGGGTTCATTGCTCAATTGGTGATTTACTCAATTATATTTGATAATTGATTGTTGTCCAATTGCATTACCCATATCATTGAATTTCTTGTCATTCTGTTTGCTTTATTGCCCATCTTCTTGGTCCTGTGACTTCTCTGAAGAGGTAGGTCTAGGATTGATATATTCAAGTTTTGTTTGTTCTGAATTTAGTTTGCTTGGGACTACTGAAAGAGCTCTTAGAGTTTTGCAATTTATTGTGTGAAACACGAGAGTTGAGGACTATTGTAGTTGAGTGGAGAGCAAACACACTAGGGAGTGAGTTTTGTGAGGCATATTCTTTATTTACTAACAATCTTGCATGTACGATGTCTAATGATAAAGAAGGCAGTTTCCCACATGGAGAGGAGGAAGTAGTTATTCCAGATTTCAAATTGCTTATGAAATCCTTAGAACAGAAGTTTGAGAGGATTGACCAAGCGCTTTGGGAAGTTCGAGACATGATGGATCAAATAGAAGGGGAATCAAGTGTCAATTCTAAGTGGCCAGCTGGAAGGGTCATGAAGGAGCAATTTCAACATGGCCTTGGTGAAGATGGTGATGATTATTATGATGACAGTGATAATGCTAGTAGAAACTTCAGAGGTGGTTTTAGAGGAGGACGTGGTAATAGGAATGGTAGAGGAGTAAGAGGCAATGGAAATGTTTATGATAGGTACAATGGAGGTTGGGATAACAGAAATAGAGGGGAGGAAAGAGTAGACAAAAATCTTAGTAGTATTAAAATGAAAATACCTTCTTTCCAAGGGAAAGCTGACCCTAATGTCTATTTGGATTAGGAACGAAGGGTAGAACTAATATATGAGTGCCACAACTTCTCTGAGGAGAAGAAGGTGAAGTTAGCTATGGCAGAGTTCACTGATTATGCTATAGTATGGTGGGACCAGCAAGTTACCACAAGGAGAAGGAATTTTGAGAGAACCATAGAAACTTGGAATGAGTTGAAGACTGTGATGAGAAGGAGATTTGTTCCCAGCTCTTATTATAGGGATTTGTATAACAAGTTGTAGAGCCTTACACAAGGTTCCAAGAGTGTGGAAGAAAGAGATGGAAATTGCTATGGTTAGAGCAAATGTAATGGAGGATAGGGAGGCAACCTTGGCTAGGTTCCTCCAAGGATTGAATAAGAGCATAGCTGATGTGGTAGAGCTGCAACACTATGTAGAGCTTGAAGACATGGTACACATTGCCATGAAAGTTGAGAGGCAATTTAAGGGAAGGAGCACTTCTGGTCATAAGCAGAACTTAGGTTCAACTTTTTGGAAGCCAAACTGGGGGAAGAAGGAAGAGAGAATGACCTCTATGCAAAAAGGCAATTCATATAGACCCAAGACTAATGGGGGCAGCCTGGAAAGGGGCAAATTTGAAGAAAAACTTAAGGGCACCCAAGGAGAAACTAGAGACATCAAATGCTTTAGATGTCTGG
>JAFFZT010000095.1:0-43319 GCA_019804595.1 Bruguiera parviflora | reverse complement strand
GCAGCTCAGCAACCATATTTGTACATACGCCAGCCGAATCCATAAAACCTCCTCGCCAAACTCCAAGTTCTCTGCACAACATGCCACCAAAGCCTGCCTTACTAGGATTCCCTTGGGCATGACCATTAATATTGATTTTCATGGAGCCCTGTGGAGACATGTCCCACCATACTGGTCAGGGAGAAGAAGACGTATCCTCTTCAAGAGGAACGAAGCTAGATCTAACATCCTTGGAGAGATCGTGGATTTTTCGTATTTGCAGGAATACACTAGCCCTACTATCCTGAAAGATTTCCTCATTCCGCGCCTTACACGTAGACCAGCAAGCTCACAAAAATAACGAACGCTTACTGTATCCCATAAATATTGTTTCAGCTTACACCTCTAAAGCATCGTGGAACAAAGAGGAGGGAAAGCATTAGAGTAAAGATCCTCCCACACCCTTCGAGCATGAGGACAGTCACGCAACAAATGAAGAATATCTTCCGACTCTGAAAGACATCGAGAACAGACCTGTGGACTCACACAAACCCTTCTCATCCGCTCGGTGTTGGTTAGCAATTTACCCTTGACTATATAAGCTAAAGCAAAGTTTTGAATTTCTAAGGAACTTTTAGCTTCCATGAGCCTACCCACAAATGCCTCCCATTCTGGCGAGAACTAACTTTGGGCTAGCCGTTTGTACCCGGCACCAGCTAAATAGCACCCATTTTAACTCGTTTATTCAAAAGACGGTATCCACACATGGGGAGTGGCGTGGGAGAGACATCGAGGCAATCAGGTTTTGAACCCCCAGGGGAAGATGAGTTAAAAAGACTATTTAATTCCCATTTTCCATTCCAGATAATATTGCTTGCCCGGAATCCCTCCTCACTAGGAGGAATAGAAGGAGCCAATAGCTCCGGCGAAGCCCAACGATCGAACCAAAGAGATACACTAGAGCCTGAACCGATACAGAAGCCAAATCCATTTTCCAGAGCATTAAAACTTTTAGAAATTGCCCTCCAAGTATCAGACTCCATAGCAGAGTAAGCTCGGACCGAGCGTGCTGAGTTTAAATATTTATACCTGATAATAAAGACCCAGAGCTTGTCAGTGTCCCAAAGAACCTCCCAGCTCAATTTTCCTAGCAAAGCCACATTATTAACACAAGCTTGTCGAAGGCCTAGTCTACCATCAACTTTAAGACTTAATCATTTGAATGCCCTTTTTTTCATAATCAGACGTCCAAATAAACCGATGAGTAATCTTGTCAATTTCCTCATAAATAGAAGCTGCTAGCAAAGTCGTTTGCACTGTTAAATTAATTAACATGACTCGCGATGTTATTTAAAGTATAATTCAATATAAAAGGACTAATATGATAGTCGGTTAGAAATAATGGTAATTTAGGTCATTGGATTTAAAATTCCTCCACTTTCCCTATTCAACAATGACTATTACAGGAAAAGATAACTGTTATAGGAAGAATAATTGTTATCCGAAAGAAGGAGTAGTTCCCTAATTAAAAGCAACTCTCTCAGAAAAGAGGGTAACATTTGTCATTACGGTAGAGAGAATCTACCGTCAGAGAAAATGAAAGATAGTAAAGGAAAAAGTAGGAGAAAAAAGAAATGAGAAAAACCTTTCAGGAACAAATCGAACAACGATTCTTATTTCTGCAACAGAATCTCGACATCATGAAAAATAGTACATTAATTTATTAGTATTCACATAAAAAAAAGATCCTGTCTTATAGAAATATGAATTTTTCATGAAAAAAAAAATTCTAAAAATGTCTAACAATTGGTATCTAAGCCTGTTTTATAAATACTATATTTTACTGTAATTTGTTACGATATTCATGTCATGTCGTTTAAAAAAAAAAAAGAGGGCCGGCGGAATTGGCTGGCTAAAGGAATCCGCCGGCCATAAGGCACTTCGCCGGCAGATTTGCCGACGATGAATGTGCGCCGGCGGGAAAAAAAACAAAAAAAGGAAATTGGCTGGCTAAAGATTTCCGCCAGCCACTAAATCCTTCGCCGGTAGAATTTGTTGATGAAAATGTGACCGACCACGGGTGGTTGTCGGTACTAAATGTAAGTCAGCTACTGGAATAATGATTGTCAGTATATTGGCCAGTGCCAACTCCTATAAAATGAAAAATCAAATTTTGAAAGTTTGTTAGTCACCAAAGTGACCTAACTTGAAAAGATTTGAATGTTTAATTGTAAATTTCAATTGTTCATTTTTGATACTAATAAAAAATTATACATGAACAATTGTAGTTATTAATTATAAGACTAAGAGATCATCCAAAGATGGATCATTGCCAATAATTAATAACACTAAAGACGATTGATTGACATACTAGGTAAATATGATTGTATATCCAAAGATAGCATTCATGTTAACTCTAGTGTAATTAATTAATCTATCAAACCATATCCAAATTAGCATCATTATTGATTAAAATTATGTATTTAAGAATCACCCAAAGGTGAACTTAAATGCATAATCAAAGTTTGTAATGTATACATCTGAATCCATTAGAGTTTACTCAAAGCATTAATGTGTAAATTTGGATCATATTTGTAGCTTCCAATAATATTTTTGCCTTAGGCAATGTGATGATCAAATTCAATGGGCTGAATTATGCAGAATGGTCTGAGCATATTCAGTTTCATTTAGGTGTTTTGGGATTAGACTCGGCAGTCATCTTAGATAAAAAGCCAGCAACCATTACTGAGACCAGTACAGAATCCGATAAGCCTCTTCATGAGACTTGGGAATGATCTAATAGGTTGAGTTTGAATTTGATGCGAATGACGATGGCTGAAAATGTTAAGCCATCGATGCCTAAGACGGAAAATGCAAGGGAATTTATGATGAGAATTAAGGAATACTCTCAATCAGATATAGCAGATAAATCCATTGTAGGAAGCCTGATGAGTGAGTTGACGACCAAGAAATTTGATTGGTCATAACCCATTCATGATCATGTGACTGGTATGGCTGTCCCTAAAACTCCTTATGAGTTATGGACAGGTAGGAAACCCAGTTTAAGACACCTTCATGTTTGGGGTTGTTCAGTAGAAGTAAGGATATATAATCCACATGAAAGAAAACTTGATGCAAGAACTATTAGTGGTTACTTCATTGGCTATCCTGAAAAGTCCAAAGGGTATAGGTTTTACTGTCCTAACCATAGTACTAGAATAGTTGAGTCTGGTAATGCTCAGTTCATTGAAAATGGTCAGTTCAGTGGGAGTGGGGAATCACGAAAGGTGGATATTAGAGAAAAATGAAAGATCCATAGTGAGCACTCCTACTCAAGTCGCTATCCCCACACCCAGTGTTTTTACTCAAGTTGTTATTCCTTTTGTTGCATCACAGTTACGCAACACACAAAGACAACAAATTGATATTCGAAACACACAAAGTGAATACATAAGAGATGAACCAAGTGACAATGTGCAGGTTACCAATGAGCAAGTGATACCACAAGAAATGACATTATGGAGGTTTACAAGACATAGAAGGCCAACTATATCGAATGATTATGTGGCTTACTCACTTGAACATGAATCTGAATTAAGCATTGATAAAGATCCAGTCTCATTTAAACAAGCCATAGAATGTAATGATTCTAAAAAGTGATTCAATGCTATGAAGGAAGAGATGAAATCGATGGATGTAAATCAAGTCTAGGAACTAGTAAAGTTGCCTGAAAGATCAAAACGAGTTGGCTGTAAATGGGTCTTCAAGACCAAGCGAGACTCAAAAGGTAACATTGAAAGGTGCAAAGCCAGACTTGTTGCCAAAGGTTACACTCAAAAGGATGGTATTGACTATAAGAAGATTTTCTCTCTAGTCTCTAAAAAAGACTCCTTAAGAATTATTATGGCTTTGGTGGTTCATAATGACTTAGAGCTCCACCAAATGGATGTAAAGACAACTTTTTTAAATGGTGACTTAGAAGAGGAAGTGTATATGGACCAACCTGAAGGTTTTATAACCACAAGGCAAGAAAATTTGGTGTGTAAATTAAAGAAATCGGTATATGGACTGAAACAAGCTTCTCGACAATGGTATATTAAGTTCAATAATACCATTACGTCATATGGTTTTGTAGAGAACACCGTTGATCAGTGCATCTATATGAAGGTCAGTGGGAGCAAGTTCATTATATTAGTCCTATATGTCGATGACATTTTTTTGGCTGCTAATGACATGAGTTTGTTACATGAAGTTAAGAAATTTCTCTCTAAAACTTTTGAAATGAAAGATATGAATGAGGCATCCTATGTGATAGGAATAGAAATATTTCGTAACAGATCACAAGAATTGTTAGGACTGTCTTAAAAAGGCTATATCAATAAAGTATTAGAGAGATTTAGAATGGAAAATTGCTTTACAGGAATAGTTCCAATTCAGAAAGGGGACAAGTTCAGTGAATTGTAATGTCCAAAGAATGATTTGGAATGAAAATCAATGAAATCCATTCCCTATGCATTGCTGGTTGGAAGTTTGATGTATGCTCAAACATGTACTCGGCCAGATATTAGTTTCGTTGTTGGAATGTTAGGCCGATATCAAAGTAATCTTGGAATAGATCATTGGAAAGCTGGAAAGAAAGTACTTAGGTACTTACAAGGCACTAAGGATTGTATGCTTACTTATAAAAGATCAAGTCATCTTAAAGTAGTAGGCTACTCAGATTTAGATTATGCTGGATGTGTAGACTCGAGGAAGTCTACATATGGTTACATGTTTCTGTTGGCTGGAGGAGCAGTTTCATGGAAAAGTGGGAAGCAGTCTGTCATTGCTACTTCCACTATAGAAGCTAAATTTGTAGCATGCTTTGAGGCTACTGTTTATGCATTATGGTTGCAGAATTTTGTCTTAAGGCTTGATTTAGTCGACAATATAAAAAGGCCGTTAAGAATTTATTGTGATAATTCTGCAGCTGTTTTCTTCTCTAAGAATGATAGGTACTCTAAAAGTGCGAAACATATGGATTTGAAATACCTATCTGTTAAGGAAGAAGTGCAAAACCAAAGAGTGTTTATTGAGCATATTGGTACTAAATTAATGATAGCGGATCCATTAACTAAAAGTTTGCCACCAAAAACATTTACTGAACATGTTGAACGGATAAGCATTTTGGACAGGTCCATATTCTCTTGAAAGTCAATGTCTTGTATTACTCATATCATTGTGACACTTATGAATTCAATTAAAGCTATGATTTTGCTTGCTCTCTATTATCTTCATTTAGTTGTATACACTTATGGTTTGTGAGATAACTAATAGCATATTTGGAAATGACAATTAAATTTTTAATGTTCCTCGGTTGGACTATTATGAATTATGATGATTATGTGATACATGGAAGGAATCATGTCGCTAAAAGATATGTGACCGCCATGATCCAATCATTTTAATTCAATCAAGTATTATGGTTTGATGATCTTTAAGGATTGTGCACACTTATTTGTTATTGATTCATCAAGTCATAACATGGGCCAAGTGGGAGATTGTTAAATTAATTAACATGAGTGGCCCATGTTATTTAAAGTATGACCCAATATAAAAGGTCTAATATGATGGTCAGTTGGACATGATGGTAATTTGGGTCATTGGGTTTAAAATCCCTCCACTCTCCTTATTTAACGATGACTGTTACAGGAAAAGATAACTGTTATAGGAAGGATAATTGTTATCCGAAAGGAGGGGTAGTTCCCTAATTAAAAGCAACTCTCTCAGAAAAGAGGATAACGTTTGTCATTACGGATCTTTTTCTTCTCTCCACCATCAGAGAAAATGAAAGGCAGTAAAGGGAAGAGTAAGAGAAAAGAGAAAAAAGAAAAACTTTTTAGGAATAAATCAAAAGACGATTCTTATCTCTGCAACAGAATCTCGACATCATGGAAAATAATACATCAATTTTATTACAGTTTGTGTATTGGTATTCACGTAAAGAAAAGATCCTGTCTTATAGAAATATGAATTTTTCATGAAAGAAAAAATTCTAGAAAAGTCTAACATGCATAGCATAAATCAGAATGGATGTAAAGATGAAGGCGGTGCTGCTGTTTTCAATCCCAAGTGTGAGATTCCAGTGTTTTTGTCAAGTTTCCTGCCAAAACTTCAAAATTTTGTTAAGTTGATCAATTGGGGAACTGTGGTATTGATCTGGTTTTTTTTTTTTTTTTAACTTCCTTAGCAAGCAAACTTGTATTTGAGTTTAAATTAGTTTGAATTCAAAATTCCTAATTTACATTTAAAAGGTTGCTTCTTGTATAAGTTGGTGTTGCGTCGTGCTTTTGAATTTATAATGATCAATATATACATATATATATATGTCAAAAGAAAGATCGATGAAATGAGATTTTACTGGGAAACTTGTTGCAAGGCTCTTATTGTTTCTTCTCCAAAAATCAAAAAAATAAATGCAAACTAACAAGAAGAAGATTGTGCCTTTTACATTATGTGCTGCAATTTTTCTCTTCTTGAACAACAAATTTAGTATCAAAACTTTTATTAGTCCTTGAGGAACTTAGTGAGTGCAAGAAACTTAAGAAAAACACATCATCAAACCCAAGAGGTAAAGAAAAACAAAAGTGAACCTTACGAACAAATCTTATGAGATTACAACAAATGACCTCTCCAAAATTTTCTTCGAGGCCAATTATTTTTAGTGAGCTATTCTAATGAAAGTCTACTTCAAGACTTTTAATCTTTGGGAGGTCACACAGAATGAAAGAGTAATACCACCGCTACCTATAAATCCAATTATGTTACAACTCAAGAATTATTGTAAGTAGGTGTCCAAACAATTTAAAGTCTTAACCTATATTCAATCAATTGTCACATATGTTATTTTTAATAAAATCATAACTTGTAAAATAATTTAGAAAACATGAGAGAAGCTAAAAGATGAATTTACAAAAAATAAAAAGACTAATAGTATAGCAGTTGAACATGAAAAAGGAATTTGAACTATGTAAAATTAAAAAAACAAAAAAGATAAAAAATTGTAATTAGTGATTAATAAAATCGGTAGATCAAATCAGAATTTTAAAAAATTATTTTCTATATTTTGTAGCAAATTTTGATGAGTATACCTAAGAAATTTGAGTTAAAAATATTTTTTATGAAAATTTAAAAGATCTAACTAATTTTTTTTTAATTGAGATAATGAATAACTTGTATGTTTAAGAGTAAAGAAGATTCATGATATTAAATGAGGAAGTTAAGAGTGCTCTCTTAGCAAAACACTACAAGGAGACACAATAAAAAATTAAAAAAAAAGTAAAAAGGAGAGCAATAAGCCAAATAAGGCAAAAGTAACACCTCAAGTGATAAAAAGTCATATTTACCTTATGTGTACTACAAGAAACCCATGCATTTGCTAAAATATTATTAGTAAAGACCAAACATTATGTGTGGATGTTGTAATAAGAAAGGGCATGCTAAGTGTGTATGTTTAAAAAGAAAACCAGCAATGTAAAAATAACAACATGTTTAAGTTGCCAATAAAAATACATAAGAAATAAAAGAACAATTTTTTTATGGTAAATGGTAACTCAATACTAATTTTTCATTTATTGATAATAGATGTAAATGTCACATGTTACCAACCAAACTTGACAGAGTTCAAAGACCTAAATAAAAACTTTAATTATAGAGTCAAAATTGGTAATAAGAACTTTATTCTTTTGTACGGAAAAAAAAAAAAACAATAGAGGTATAAACTAAGTTAAGTACTAAGCTATTTCTTAATGTTTTTTATATTTCTAATATTAATTAAAATCTACTTAGTATAGAATAGTTATTAGAAAGAAATTATTTTGTTGAATTTAAAAACAAGTTTTGTATAATTTATGATTACACTAATGTAAAGTTTGCAACTGTTCTTATGAAATGAAAAAGTTTTCGAGTTGATTTAAATCAAGTAAAGAACTATGCAATATTTGCAACTATTTATGCTATCACATTATGACATAAAAATTTAAAGCATGTATATAATGTCAATGGATAAAGATTTTTAACAAATCAATTAATGCTTAACTTACCAAAAATTAGAGAAAATGAAATTGTTTATAAAGCATGCTAACAAGGAAAGTAAACAAAACTTCCTTTTTTATTTTTTTTTTCTAAACCAAAACTTGAGAAGCTTAAAGAAATTGTAACTATTTCATAATGACATTTATAAGGTTATGATCCAAGAGTCACTCGATGAGAGCAAGTATTTCATGACCTTCATAAATGACTTAACCAAATTTTGCTATATTGTTTTTTATTGAAATAAAAATCTACAACTTTAAATATCTTCAAAGATTTCAAAGTATAAATAAAGAATTAGTTTAGAAGTAGGATTAAACCACTCAAGTCTAATAAGGGAACATATTATACATCAAGCTCTTTTAAAGAAATCAATGTAATAACTATGATTGAGTAACAATTTACTGCCCCTTACATACCTTAACAAAATGAGGTAAGTAAGGAAAAATAGAACAATAATAAACAAGTCAAAGTGTCTCCTATTTGAGAAAAAGATGTCAAAGATGTTTTGGGTTAAAGTTGGTATAATTGTTAAATAAGTCATTAATGAAAGTTTTGAAAAATAAAACTTCATATAAAATTTGGTATGAATTTAAGTTTTCATTAAACCATTTTAAAATCTTATATAATGTGTGTTATACTTTAGTGCTTAAGAAAAAAAGAGGCAAACTAAACCAAAGGACCAAAGCTTACATGTTTATAAGCTACACAAACACTGTTAAGAATTATAAGATTTATAATCCTCAAACTAGTGAAATCAACATTAATAAAGAATTAAAGTTCGAAGAAGAAAATTGGAATTTGGAAAAGGCCAAGATTAAACTTCCTAAGTCTTAAACTACATAAACTCAAAATACACAGATGCAATATGAAAATTCCTTTTAACGAAGATTATCTAATTAGAGGACCAAACTCCGAACATATATTTATGAAATAAACTATATTACAACTTTTGAACCAGTTGATAATGATGAAACTTCTAAATTTAGTAAGTAAAAAAAAGCAATATAAGAAGTAATGAATGCCATAAAAAAAACAAACAAACAAGATTTTTGTTGATAAACTTAGATATAAAAAGCTAATAAAAGTAAATTACATTTATACAACCAAATTGAACTCAAATGATCCTGTAAACAAATAAAAAGCTAAGTTAGTAACAAAGGAGTACTTTTAATAGTATGGTATTAATTATACTAAAACTTTTACAACAGTAATTAGTCTTGACACTATACAATTGCTCTTAACCTATAATGCATAAAAGGGTTAGTTTGTTTATCAATTTGATATGAAGTCTACATTTTGAAATGGAGTTCTAAATGAACAAATTTTTGTTGAACAACATAAGGGTTTTCAAAAGAGAGAAGAAGAGCATAAAGTTTATTTGTTGAAGAAGCATTATATAAACTAAAATAGCCTCTAAGGGCTTAGTATACAAAAATTAATGACCATCTTACAAAGCTGCCTTTCAACAAAAGTATAAATAAAACAACATTATATATTAAAAAAGACAAAGGTGAGATATTAATTGTGTCTCTTTATATAAATGATCTATTGGTTGTTGGTCATAATGAGCAACTAGTGCATTAGTTAAATATTCAAATGATGCAAGTTTTTGAAATGATAGATTTAGGAAGAATGACTTTCTTCTCTGGCTAGGAAGTTCACCTATCCAAATAAGGAATATTTGTATGTCAAAAAAAATATGTATAAGAGGTACTTAAAAAGTTTCAAATGACAAATTGTAAAAGCATAACAAACCTTTGGTAGTTAAAGTAAAATTACAAAAAGAAGATAACACTACGAAAATTGATTCTATAAAGTTTAGAAGTCTCATTGGCTACTTATTATATTTAATTGCCACTGAACTTAATGCCATATAGGTTGCTAGTCTTCTTTCAAGATACATGTATGAAACAAGTGAACTTTATTTAAAAGATGTAAAGAAGATTCTCATATACATTAAAGCAATATGTTTTAGCATTATGTTTTTTTTTTCTTGAAAAAAAGGCTTAAATTGTTAACATTTACTAATAGTAACTAAGATGACTCTCAAGATGACGTGTGAAACACTTTAAGTTATGTATTCACTTTAAGATCAAATTCCTTTAATTGCAATTTAAGAAAATAATCAGTTATTTTATAAATAGTTAAAATTAAGTATTTAGTTATTACGACTATTGTAAATTAAGTTATTTGACTTAGGAAAATGTAATCAAATTTGAAAGAGGAACCATTTGACTCTACTAGGATCTATTATGATAATCAAGTTACAATTGTCATTTTTAAAAACTCCATTTTGCATAAAAGAATTAAGAATTTTTTGTTAACACTGCACTTCATTAGAGAAACACATGAATGCAATGAAATAAAGTTTGTTTATTGTTTCATTAAAGAAAAATTAGCTAATATATTCATTAAGCTTTTTCAAAAGAGAAGTTTTACATTTTGGAGAAATAAAATTGGGATGCAATGTGTCAACACTAGAGAAGAGTGAAGATAAAGGTAATGTTGCTATTTTCCATCCCAAATGTGAGATTTTAGTGTTTTTGTCAAGTTTCTCACTAAAACTTCAAAATTTTGTTGAGTTGGTTAACAGGGGAGCTGTTACATTGGTTTGGAGCTTTTATATTAACTTCATCACTAAGTAAACTTGTATTTGTGTTTAAGTTAATTTGAATTAGAAATTTATAATTTAAATTTAAAAAGTTGCTTCTTGTATAAGCTAATGTTATGTCATAGTTTTGTGTTTTTGAATTTATAATGATTGATGTAATATATATGTAAGAAAGATCAATGAAATGAGATTATGCTAGGAAACTTGCAAGTCTCTTATTGTTTCTTCTCCACAAAAAAAAAAAAAAAAAAAGATACAAGCTAACAAGAAGAAGATTGTGACTTTTACATTCTATGTTGCAATTCTTCTATTCTTTAACAACAAGATGAATGACAAATCTATGCCAAAGTGATTCAACTAGCCATATTCAAGAGCTTGGATTTCTAAAAAGACAACTATTGGCCAATTTTCTCGACTATAAAGTCATATGTTATTTTTGTAGGTCTACCGTGAGGTAAAGGGACACCAAGGTGTTTTCCAATATCATTTGTAAGTACAATGCAACTAATGAACCAAACTTGCTAAAGAATGCCCCTGGGAATTTTAAAGGAGACAATGGCCTTGGATTTAGCCTCATTAACTTTGAAACCTGGCATTAAACGAAATTACTCTAGCATCTCCCAAATAATTGTGGCTTGACCAGCTGTAACTTTGAAAAGCGACAAAATGTTATCTGCAAATAGTAAATGAGACAATGAAAGACATTATTGAGCACACTTAATTGTAAGCCATTGTTTCCATTCCACTTTCCTCTAAACAAGGAGAGAAAGTTGTTCTATACATAAAACAAACAGGTACGGAGATAGAAAAATCCCCTTGGCTGAGGCCAGGAGAAAGCTTAAGGCTACAAAGTCCTCCTCCATTGAGCAAGATAGATAAGGAGGCACTCAAAATACACAACATAATCAATTTGATAATGCTATCAAGGAGACCGAATTGATATAAAGTTGATTCCTGGAATCTCCAGTTCACTCGGTCATATACTTTATCCAAATCATTTTATAAGCCCTCACGCCTTTGGTGCTCTTTGTGTACAAACTAAGTTTATCACTTCTTGTGCAACAATGATATTGTCAAACGTGTTCCAACTAAGTAAGAAAACTACCTTGGAGAGGACTAATAGTATCATCCAATAACTCTGATTCACTAAGACCTTTATAATCAACTTGAACACGATATTACACAAAATAATAAGCCAAAACTTGGTAATATAGTTCGCCACCTCTCCTTTCGGAATATGGCAAATGAGTGTTTCTGAGAGACCATCATGAAAAGTACATATAAGAAACATCTCCTGCACTAGAATGTAGACGTCTAGGCCGATATCTTCCTAATAAGATTTAAAGAAAATAGGTAGGAACCCATCAGGACCAGGAGCTTTATAATCTCTTATAGATTTCAAAGCTGTATATATTTCACCCTCTGTTACAAGGGCCGCAAAAGCAAGTGATTGCAAAGAAGAAAGCCTAGGATGATGAGTCATTTGCAGGATAGAACCAGTACCTTCAACAGAGAAAAAGAAGATGGTGGATGTGGGACAGGACCTCCTCTCAAATGCTTTGTTAATCATAGGACCAAAAACCATCCATAAAGACGCAAGCTCTCAATTTTATTGAAATTACGCCTTACAATGGTTGAGGCATATAAAAATCTTGTACTTCTGTCACCCAATTGAAGCCACTAGACCCGTGATTTTTTATACCAATAAATCTTTTCTTGTTTAGGAACCATGTTATAGTCGTCCTTCGGACTCCGTTCCAAAGAATACCATCAAGTCTAGCTTGCAGGTGCCTCTTTCTTAAGAAGATGTTCTCAAATGTAGGGCGGTTAAATTCATTCACTACACCCACCCAGCCTGTAAATTTTCTGGAACAGATCGATTCTCTCTAGTCTAACTCTTATACACCACCCCTTTAAACCCCGAATACGTCATCCAAGTTGCTCAAAGCAAAAGGGCCCATTATAGATCTTCGAGTATCACAATTTAAAATTAGCGAAGTAGAAGGATGATCCAATAGGGTCTTAGGAAGTTTGATGACTGAAGCCTTGGGGAATTGAGCTCGCTAATCCTCAATAGCAAAAGCTCGATCAATTCTCTCTGTGAGAATCACTCTCTTACGCTCCTTTTTATGTCACATGAAAAGGGGTCCTTTGTAACCAAAGTCTTGGAGTCGACAATAATCAACCGTCTCAACCAATGTGCTAATACCGTTGAAATAATACCAACCTCCCTCCCCTTTTTTTGTTTCATTGATTTAGAACATCGTTAAAGTCCCCTGTTAAGAGCCATAGGATTGGCGTCTATGAAGCAATTTCCCTAAGATAGCTACAAAGGAGATCCTTCCACAATGGAATAGGTGAAGCATAGATAGCCAATCATCTCCACTCTTCAATGCCAAGTTGAGCAACAGTAAAATAGATATACTAAAAGCCTTTAAAGATAAAATGAACTTTTACTCTATGATTTCCACAATACCCTTCTCAAGACATCATAGTATTTGTGTGTGGGAGCCTTGTATAATAGGATGCCCTTTGTTGGTGCTCCTAAAGTGTGTGTGTGTGTGTGTGTGTTTAATTTTGAATATTTGATTAGCAAATGAGTGATAGAGTTTGGGACTACTACTGGCTGTCCTCGTCAATGTTGATGTCCTGATGCAGTTGCACTAAAATATTGTTGTCATATTAATGATTCTTCATCTTTGAATCTCACTAAATTTGATGTTTTATTAGAGCTCCGTGAAATTCAGTCGGGCATTTCTTATAAAAATGTTGAAGGTACTCCAATTAAATCATCCCCAGCCGATCTTCGTCTTCTTGATCAATTGAAGGCAAGGTTATATATCTTAACTTTAACTGATATTCATATAATTGATAAATTGGATATAATGGACAACCAAATTGAAATTGAAGTTCAAGTTTATTATCAAGATAAAGTTTCAAGCTTAAGCTTTAGGCCTATATTCAAATGATACAGATTCACTACTATAGGTGCATAACATCTCTTGGATTCCTAGTAAAGTTTCTTAATTCTCTTTACTTTATTTATCTATCTATTAGTTACAAGTTGCAATTTTATTTTGGTAATAATTTTCTGCAGATTATCTGCTATCATAATTAATCTCTCTCTTGTTTGAAAAGGTAAAAATTGAAAACCTAGTTGGACTATGATGTTTTGTTTAAAATGCTAATAGGTTTTGTTTCACTCTGTTTAGGGAGAATATGATCTGTTACTGGGATGGATGATCGATATCTCATTTGTCAGAAACTACTTGGACCTTCCAAAAGCTGCACAATGGTATGTGGGGAGGATAGAGGAACTTGTTGGTGTACCTATCCATTATATTGGTGTTGGTCCTGGACGTGATGCCCTCATATTTAAATAACTTAAGGATCCCAAAATAGGGCATTCTTTGTTAATTAGAGAACAAACTTGTTAGCTAGTTCACTTCAGTTGCATGTGTCCCATTTAGCACAACTATTAGATTTTATGCTGGTCTTAATGTGCCCACTGGTTTTGCACTAGAAAAGTTCTCTTGCAGTTGTTATCTAACTGCTGCTCAATGGATTGGTTACTCCAAGCTCCAAATTGATCTGATTTTCAATAATATCTCTGGTTGCAGTATATGCAACCTAAATTATAAATTGAGATTGTATTGTTGCCTCTGTACTGATTGTAGTTGTTCGGTACATTGGAATTATTAACTGCTATAAGGGTGTAGTAGGCTCTGCATTTTGCATGAGCTCTTTTGTTCTATATTTCTGCTAGTCCAGGTCTTGTAATTTTTATTTTACTTCAGGTTGACTTTCTCTCGCATGCAGTATATATTTCTGTTTTTTAACAGAATTGCAGTTGGTTTGGACAGGAAAACTCCCTTTTTGAGCACAATTGCATTCTTCTAGTCTGAGTCTTTTATTTTTATTTTACCTCAGCAATGTTGTGTTTTCCTCTAACAAAAATAAGTATGCAGTTTTCCCCCTAGCCAAACAATTGTATCCTTTTCATACATCATAATTATGTCATTTTCATTCCTCTTTCTAGAGTAATCACTGATGGTTCTTACCACATCTATGAAAGATCTTGAGACCCAATAGGCTTATCCTATTAATAAACAATAGGCTTATCCTACAAATATGCTTATAAATAAGTTATGGTAAATCTTGGGACCCAAGAAAGATCTTACGCACGCGTAAACGACCCAAACTCGAGCTAAATACAGGAGACCCCGGAACGAAGGGTTCTTTATTGGAAGGAGTCGATGAGTAGTTCCAATGCACTGATATCATACACAAACAGAACATGTTCCCCTTTTCTTTCTGTTCTTTTCGAATTTCTTGTTATTTTCAATCACACTCGTACCCCTCTTCACCATTTGATTCTTTTCAATATCATTAAGAGGTAAAGAAAGACCATGTAGCTCAAAAGTTTTAGGAACTAAATGTACAATAATCTGTGAAAAAGGGACAAAAAAAATTAAGAAATCTATATAAATTACTTCTATACGTAGGAATGTAATTTACAAATCTACCAATAAGGTGACTGTTGTAACGAAAGTGATACGTATACACGGCAGACAAGATAAGTATCCGAAACTGTAAAAATAAGAAACTGAAAAAAAAAAAAGCTAAAATAAAAAACCGCAAGCCACACCTGGCAGACACCGACTGCCACTAAATCAACAGTAAATAGCCCTGCCGGTTGCATTAAATATAAACCGGAATGAGCATCACAATCGAGGGAACAATGGTAGCCCCAGAAGAGAATCAGAAGGGTATGCTACAAGAACATGTAACTGCCAGGCATAAAGACATGCAGAAGGAAAGCTATTGTGGTCATTGGTATCAGTTTGTAGGGCAGAGTCTGCTGTGAACTGTTATTATCCAGCTCTCCTGCATTTACGAATTCGCCTTTTCCAGCATTTGTCGTGGTAGAGACATTCACTGACATCGAGCCTGATGGTAGATTCACAGTTAATTGTCACTGTATGTGTGAGATGGCCGTAATGTTTTTGTACAATTATTTTGCTGAAAAGAAAGTACCGTTTCCTTTTGAGAAAACAAGCTTCAAAAACTGTCCATTTGCATGGCTCAGTCAACTTTAGTTACTTTGGTTTGGATATCAAATTGTTTTAATTTCACATAATTCCATTGCCAACAGTAGAAGTGAATTGCAACTTACAGTCATACTTAGCCCACCCAACACGTTGATTGGCAATGTCGTAGACAAAAATTTTGTCTTTAAGAACAAGATCTGCAGAAATAAAACAGCAATTAGACAGAGACTTGACTGTGGAACTATATACAAGTCCTGAACTATTGCAGGGGAGTGATGATCGCTGGATCAGTGCACGTGCTGTATCGAGAATTTTGCATCTGGCAATGTCAAGAGGGCTTAGCAATTAAATTCACCAAAGTTGCTGATAAATGAGCAATGAACACATGGTATACCGAGATGCATGTCACAAGAAAAGGCTGAAATGCCAGAAGATTAATACTAGCAGATTCTTCTGCAAAAATTGAAACGAAACAGAATGACAATAAAGATGACATGGAAAAGCTCATGATGAACAAATTTGTGGAGCATTCTTTATAAAGATAGGTTCAAGAATAGCAAGAAGAACTAATTGCTTCTATCTCCTACATTTATATGCAATTTAGTTACAATATTCCTAGCATCAAGACATTAAAAAGCCAAAGGATGCAGAGGTATAACCTATAGAACAGATCCTGTTTGTCCTTTGACAAGAACTTTAGGTATTCCATAGCAGTTGAACTGCCAAAAAATTGAGAGCCCCAGTAAAAGGCTGATACTGCCGACTCATAGATTATAAAACTTCTATGCACAGTGGCAGGAGAAAGACTGGAGTCTATACCTCCTAAAATTGTTATTCCTTGACCCTGAATTTTCTGAAAGCCTATGCACCATACTGCAGCAACTCCCTGTAATACAAATTTAATTTCCCTGATTAAAGATTCAGAAGCTCTGCCAAAACAATGAATAATGTGAAACAGAATCATTATGTAAATCACCACAATGCTTTACTTATTGTTCTTTTCAGCAGAAAATAAGGCAAAGAAGGGGCAGCACCAAACCAAAGTGGCTAAACAACAGGAATGAATGTAACAGAGAAAAAAAAAAGAAAGAAAGAGACAAGAATCAGCTTTCTGAAGTTGAAATATGGTTTTGAAAGGATGAAAAAGAGAGCTACGTGGACCATAGATACAAATGGAAAACAAGGGCAGGTTTCCTCACCACTTCAAGGCAGCAGACTTGAACATACACATGCAAGGGGCACAAAACAATTGCCAAAAAGTCAACATATTTCCATAAAAAGACTAGGCAAGTAATCAGCAAAGCTGGCATAGAACAATATTAAAAGTTAACTTGTTCCCACTATTTTGAAACAAAAGTTGAACATAGAAGACTGAAATTGAAGACAAAATAAAGACCAAATATTGAATCCTAGGCAATCACTGACAAGATTTAAAATCATAGATGCACCACCGGCAAGCACAGAGACTCACAATAGAGTTTTGCTGCAGAAGGTAGTCCTGAGGATATAAAATCATGGATGCACCACCAGCAAAGTTCAAACTAACTTGAGGAAATATGCCGTTGACACTGCTAATAAAGTAGACAAATAACTGTGCAATGAGACTACCTTAGAAAACAACAAAATAGACAAAGAACAAACTTAGAGAGAGCAAATTTAGAAACTGAACCTAGAGGTAATCAAATAACACTGATTTCCCCGGGAAAGAACTGGACGCACAGATTGTGAAACAACAGTTGTGATCTGCAAAAGAAGTTAACTAGTATAGTTAAAAATTTAATGTGACTTCTTACATGGTTATATTCAAATTATATTAAAATGAAAGGAAAAATATGAAAACACAGGGCAGATTCTCATTTCTTATAAAGATCTTTACTAATATTCATTTGAAGATTCTAATATTCACTTTTAATGATAAAAGACAAAAAGAAAAAGTTTTTTGGAACTTACAGCACTGACAAAATAATCATATGCGGTTTCTGCTAGGTATGCTAAGGTTGTTCCAGAATCAACTATTGTCCCTTGGTTGCTTGATGTTCCAAAAACTGATGGATCAATGGCCAAGGTTTGCCCATTAACAGATATGCTCTGCAGATTCAAGTTGTAATGAGACCTGCAATCTCAGAGGGACAAATGTTAATTGGATTGAGTAGAATGCCATATGCTCTGAAATATTCAAGATGGATATGCAGTCAAGGAGGTTTGACAGACCAAAATCAAATGGTAACAAGAAAACAAAAAGGTTCTTCTCAACAATCATTAACTATCTAAGTTTGAGATTGTATAGCCTAAAGTTAGCTATTTTGGAATTGAGCCTGTGTCATAGAGCTGATTTTGCTTGCTAAGACTGGAAGATTTAACAATCAACAAGCTAAAAGCTAGTCTAAGTGATTTCATAAAAAGCACATTTCTTCAGCCCTCAGTTCTACTTGAAGAGATGTGACTCTGCATACAGAAGCATACTTGAACATTTACATTTCTGACTTGTATCATCAGAAATAGAAGCCTAACATAAGCAGTAGTGTGGGTTTATTGGAGAAACAAATCCATACAAAATTGCAATGGGAAACTCAAATAGCCCTCCATCAGCCAATGAACACATTATATGGTAAGAAATCATTGGCACAACATCTATGTCATTTGTCATAGCCAAGTTTTCATATTAAATCTAAGGAAGCATCATCAGACTATAGTAGTAATGTGACACAATAAATGATCAGTAATTATGAAAAGAATAAAAGATAGAATCCCAGATAAGAACTCATACAGTCAGCAATTGCTAGGTAAGAAATTCAATGTGCAGGTAATTGTCAATGTGCTTAAACAGAGCACTGAGAGGAATTCCCTCTTTATCCTTTTAAAAGTAGAGTGTAATCATCAATACACTGAGGAAATCAATCAACCTATCCATCAGGTCATGTTGTTGGTTTAAACCAAGGATATGGTTTGCTTATTGCATGCAGAGCTGCAATGAATCAGGTGAACAGAGGGAATATCATAATCTTCAATGCCTAAAACTGGGATTCAAAGTAAATCAACCTCATAAGAATGAGCCAAAAAGAGAAACTGTCAATTTTTTCCAAAGGAAGAAAAACGTTGAATTACTGTACACAACAGACTGCCCACAATATTATAACTTAAGATAGAGTCATTTTTAATTCCATGATTAGTGACCAGGAATAATTGTTACTTCCCAGATTCAGGAGGATCCCATCTCCATATTCTTTTGTGTAAGCAGAAGCCAGATGACTAGATATGTCAATAACTTCCCATTATTGAAACCACTGACAACTAACACAAAACCAATATTCGCATGTTGCAAGACTGACAATTTTAGGAAATACTCTAATCTTGTGCAGCTGAAATGTCATTCGAGACAAGAAACAATAGTCATGAAGATGTTATGGGTAAGGCCCCCTAACCTTAAGCTATGTACCACTTATCTTCTCCGCTAAACAGATTCACACTAGCTATGAACCAGTAAGAGATGGATTTAAAGGAATGCAATTCCCTGTGACAAATGGTTCTGAAAAATCAAAGATTGAAAGCCTGCCAAATATTCATGAAGTTATAGACCCATATATTTATAAAATTAATTCAGTTTCTCGGGGGGAAAAAAAAAGTCTAGGATGATGGACACACTGTGATGGGACAAGTGGAGTATAAACAATATTTGGCTCCACAATTTCTCCAAGAACCAATATACCACCACCAGCATCATTTCCTTTCAAGCAGTGGGAGAACACTCTCGGAGAAATTCCCTGTGAAGCCAGCTGTGAGATTAGAGACATGTCCTGTTGCCCAAATCCAAAGATTCCATCAACTGCTCTATCTGATTTTGTCAAGTCTCCAGTCTGTAATGTGCTACACCTGTTTAATAAGACCCCATCCAAATCCATGAATTCCCAGTTTTAAGAAACAATTATGACACCACTAATATTATGATTTTAACAGATTCATGACAGCTCACCCAAAAACAATGGAAGCTGAAGAATTATTAGTCACAGACCCAGCAACAATAGCATCAAAATGCAACAAATCTGAGACATAGTGGCCTGAGGTGCCACTTCCATCACCATATTGGAATGTATAACTGCACTGATTGGTTTGTGAAGCACAGGCAGAATCTGATGATTGAACTCCTAGACTGCACCTTTGATCTGAGCAAGAGATTAATGAAGCCGTTGATGAACTCCCAGGATCAAACAAATTAAGTGGTATCTGCAAAAGAACCGAGGGACAACAATTGAAAATATTGCAGCACTAAATTGCTCCTATTGTTTCACAAACTCAATGCAATTAAAACAAATTAACTCAGAAGATGGACAAGAGAAAGTGAACCCACTTGAAGTCCACTTGTTTGGGGACAACCATTGCAGGAGTTGCAATTAACCCAGAGAACATCACTCCCAGTATCTATTTGTACATAAAACTCTTTTGGAGGAGACCCCAGTTGCACCTTTGTATAATAGAGCCTACCAGAACAACCAAAAATGACAGGTGAGAGAAATTAGCTCCAAAGAAGCAAAAAAAAAAACAAAAAACAAAAAATGAAACTTCACTGGATACAACAATAAAAGAAATGACAGACATTGATTGACTCTAAGTTGCATATATTACTTTCTCTTTATAGGACTGAACCATCTTTAAACAAAAAATCATTTGAGGAAGAAAGAAAATGGGAAAAGCTTCCATAGTCCAAAAGTCTCACGCTTGAAAAACTATAATCCAAAGAGAAAAAAAGGAACCAAATTTAAACTAAACAAGAAGAAAGGAAAAGAAACCAAAATTCAAAAGCATGTAAACAATACAAAGGAGAAGATGAAGCTACCCAACGAGGAAAGGATCGAAGGTGCCTTTAACTGGGAAATCCACCACCCCACCAAAGGAGGACTGCAGCGTTCTGCCGTGTCTGACTCTGTCCCTCTCTTTGAGTTGACTCAGCTCTAGTGTGTGGCTCGGCGGAATCCCTCTCTCCAGCGTCAGCGTCACCGGAAAAGAGCACAGCGCCGCCTCCGCCAGCACGGTGGCTATCAGAATTCCAGCAGAAACGGTCCACCCCATTTATCAATCTCTCCCTTTACAGCAGCTCGCACTGTGTCTCTGTCTCTCTTTCTCTCTGGCTTTATCTCGAAGGATAAAGCAGAGAGGGACGGCTTGGCTTCCAAAGGATTGGGACAGGCTGTGTCTATTTAGCAGTCAGGTTTCGTGTTTTTTTTTATTGATGCCGAGACGCAAGCCCAATGCAAGAGATTGAAAAGACCACCTTCGGAGCAACAAGAAACAGAGTGAGACGGAAGCTCTCAAAAAAAAAAAATAAATAAATAATAATAATAATAATTAATAATGATAAATAAATAAAGAGAAGCCGGAAATAACACAAGAGTAATTTCAAACGTAGATAATTATAACAGTTGGTTATTCCTATTTCTATTTTATTTATTCTGCTGCCATTTTTTTTTTTGTCATTTATTCCTATATTGGATTATGAGCAAAATTACTCCTTAAAAATGGGTATAAAAACATTTTACAAATACATCTTTAGCAACGACCCGACTTTTCTAGCATTTGGCATTTAAGTAAGAATTAAATTTTTAAAGATACTAACTATGATTAATGAGCAACAACTATCAGAGGATTAGGGGGCTAATGAGTCCGTTTAATTTTCAAATGTGTGCTTTTCTCTTGTACTGTGGAAACATGTGGGCATTTCTACGAGTTTTCCTTTCTTTATTATTATTATTATTATTATTTAGTATTATTATTCTTTACTTGGATTATTTAAATGCATCTTAAGTTGCGCGACAAGCCAAGTTAAGAACTGATAATGGTTTTTTAAGGAAATGATTTTCGAGGTATATATATGCTGAAAATGTGATTCCCCCCCCCCCCCACACTATAAATGTTCCAGAAGTAAGAGATATTCGCCATTTCACTTGTTATGTAAAGCAACTGCATAATGAACATGTGGGCTTCCGATCGATGCAAACCAAATGAGATTGGTGGGTTGGGACTGAAAAGGACTGAGAATTGATGAGATTTTTAATTGGGTTCTATCATAAAATAGGATTAGGTTCGATGCCGGTCAAAATTAGGTTGAACCGGTAAAAGAAAAATTGGTCGAGCAGATTTTGGTTCATAATTCCAAACAACCCAAAAAAGAAAAAAATGTATTTTAGACTCCAAACTTTATATGATTTTAAAATTGAACCTTTAGATTTTGTATAAACTTAATGATTAACACCTCGGCTTTCCCTAAACTTATAACACCTCAGGCTATCGACAATAATGCTTATATTTTACTATAAATATGAAATTATTGATCATTATTTAATGATAACATATAGTTTAATTATGTTTTCATTCGACCTTAGTTTTAACTCGATTCAAAGTGGTTTGATTTCAAAGCATTGCTCGCAAAAAGTACCATTTGGCAACCACAACATAAAAGATTGCCCCTTTTCTTTTTTCTTTTTTTTTTTTTTGATTCAATTGTAAAAGAGATTGAAAGGAGGAGTTGTTTTTTTTATATTTATAAAAAAAACAATTATTTTATATAATACTAAAAAAAAGTATCATAAAATATTAATTATTAGTTTTATAAAATTTTCTTCGCATTTAATTATGGTAATTATTAAATTTCAAACTCAAGGGCACATTTTTACGAAAAAGGAAAGTTGTTGATCAGACCTTTTTTTTTTTATTTTATTAACATTACGGGGTCTCCTTCTTTGCCTTGCATGAAAGGGCCCTACAACAACCTCCAATTCCAAATAAAGCCAAGATCTTCTAAGTTTCGGCAGCCCATCTTTGGGAACTTTGGCACTACCCGATGCAAATTTTTGTTTTTTTTTTTTTTTTTTTGGTCTACTCTCGTTATAAAATAAAAGAGAACAGTGTGGTCCTCATTCCCCTTTAGTACTTTATTACAACTGAAGGCATCCTTTTTAAAAGACAAAGTTCGAGCTGCCCTTTTTGTTTTATGACTAATACACCCCTGGACTCCATTGATCTTTATCTCAGACTATATATAAATAATCAATATTGGTTTTAAATTAATAAGTACATTATAAATGGAGTTTGATCTCATTAAATTTCGGATTTAAGAATGGATGACCAGCCACCACTGGGCTAATATTTCATTCCGCCGAATCCCAATTCATAATCTTTGGTAAAGAATTATATGGATCAAATTCAACTATATTTTATTTCAATTTCATAAACGAAAAACTTAAGAGTCTTGTTACATAAGAAAAACAAGTTAGGGGATGGACAGAGTGACATTATGATAAAAGGTTATTTTTTAATTTCAAATTTCTAATTAAAATTTAGTAAAAGTATAATTGAATTATTAAAATATGTAATAAATCAGATAAAATATGTAGCGAATTACACAAATATCAAATCGTACTTGATTGCACATTTTTTAACATTTTATTATATTTTTTATTTTTTGGGTTGTATATTTAATTACTTTATAAAAAAATTAAAATTTTAAAAAATAAAATAATTCAAAATTTTATTTTTTTTGTTTAATATAACTTATATTTCAACCGCATCTTTTAACTGGATCTTTTAATTCAAAATATTGGTAAAGAAAATTTAAAATTTTTGTTGATATTTAAACTAAATTAGTCTCATTCTGAAGACAAATCCAATTGATGAGTCCATATGGCCCCAGCTCTATTTGCAAGTAGCTGAAAAGTTTAAATGTACCAATTCGTCTCGTGGATTTTTTTTATTATTATTATTCTTTAAACAGAAAAGGAAGAGAGAAAATGAAATTAACGAGGACACAGTTGGCATCAGGGAAGGGGCCAGATATGCCATTGCACACTCGTTTGGTGTGCAGCTGATTGCTTGAGGGAGTTGTTTTGACCCGTACCCAGTAGCCACTAGCCACGTGGAAACACCTCTTACGTTATGAACGCCTCGTACGAGTAATTTATATTTCTATTACTAAATTTATTATTTATCATTTAATTTTAATTATTATATTATTAAATAAAAATTTATTTTCTAAAAAACATACACTTTTATATAATTAAATATATTAATTAATATATTAATAAAAATTAGATTAAATTTTTTAAATCAAAATATTATATTTAAAGATAAGATTAAAAAATTTAAAAATAATTATTTTTTTATTTAATAATTTATTTGTTTAAAAAATAACTCAGTTCAAATTTTGGTTTAAGAGTTAGAAAAACACCGCATGTCATGCCATGTCTAATGTGTCACATGAAAAAAAATAAAAACTTTTCTCCATGTTCTTTTTCATAAAAGAAATTTAAAAAAATTTATTAATATTTGTGTAAAATTCTAAAATTGATCTTAATTTATTTAAAAAATTACTCCTTTAAAAATTAAAAAATAATAATAATAAATATTTATTATTATTATTATATATTTAGAACATTTGGCATTACATGAGATGTTATACTTTTCTATTTATTGGACTATGTCTTAAATTGAATTATTTTTAGAGTAGTTAGACTACTAAATATAAAAGATAATTCTTTTGAGGCACTTGTTGATTTAAAATTTTTTAATTTTATTTTTATTTGTAATATTTTGAATAAAGAAATTTAACTCAATTTTTATTAATATATTAATTGATAAAATTAATTGAATAAAAATATGTTTTTTAGATGATCAATTTTATAATTTTTTTAATAGTGTGATATAATGATTAAATTGAAATAAAATTAAAATTATATGATTTAATTGTTAGAAATTAAAATTAAATAATAAACAGACAAATAAGTGATAAGTTTAATAATACAAAATGTAAATTACTTTACCCTATGTATTAAAAAGTCAAATATATTTTTTTAGTTATTAAAAAATTTATTAGACTATAAGTTATATAATAAAAATAATGATTTAAATTCTCATAAATTTTATAATTTTATTTTTCTATAAATATAATATAAAATATCTCTCTCATATAATTAATTGATAATTTATTATTTTGTCCTTTCATACAATATTATAATTGCTATATTATTAAGATAATAAGGCAACTTTAAGATTATCTTTGGATTTAAAGTACATCATATAAAAATTATGAAAAAAATAAAAATAAGAAAAATAATATTTTATAAATTATTTGGATATGTTAAAAATAAAAAAATAATAAAAAATATAAATTTTTTATTTAAATATTGTAAAAAATGCCAAAATAATTAATATATGTGCAAAATTGTACATATCTTGAAATACTTTTATGTATCATTAGTACTAATGAAGTAAAGAGAAAGAAAATCTAATAAACGAGAATAATTAGGAAGTGAGTAAATGGTTTAGAACACTATAACCTTAAAAAGATCTTATAATAATTTTATAATAATTTTTTCATTGTTATTATTTGTGTATATTTTTCAAAATGTTTTACTAATTTGGGTGAGAAAAAAGTAGTGTTATCTATAATAAATTTTCATCTTATTATTATTATTATTATTTTCTCATATATTTCTTAAATATAAGAAAGTTTTTTTTTTTTTTTACCTTTCTCTCCATAACCAAACAATACAAAAAGCTTGTCTGTGTTCTTTTTTTTTTTTTTTAATGTAGCTTTCTAACTTTTCTTTTTTTCATATAAATATATACACAAAGTTGATTTTGGTTAGATTTTGACACTTACTTACTTCACTTTCACCATTTTAATATTCTTTTTTTATTTTCTTCATTTAAAATATATAAATAATATTTGAAAAACCAAATAAGAAAAATACAAAAATAAGTTATTATGAATTTATTTTTATTTTAGTGTATCAATATATTTTTTAATTTTTTACACTCTTTTTTATCAACATTTTTTCTAATTTATTTATATTTTCTCTATATTCTTTATAATTTTTCTCTTTATATTGTGTCTTCACTTTTAAACATCTTTTCTTTACTCCGTCTTATTTCTTTCTCTATATATTCTCGTTATATACTTTTTGTGTTCTTTTTTTCTTTACATTTTCTTTCATGCTTTTCGCATTTTTCTTTACATTTTTTTTATATTATTTGTTATCTCTCTTTTTATTTTCTCTATATACTCTTTCTTTATTATTTATTTTCCTTTATACACTTTTTTTTCTCATTTTGTCTTTTCCCCTCTATACCTTCTTTACACTTTCTTTTTATTGTTTCATTTCTCTTTTCTCTCTATATATTTTTTCTTATGTCTCTTTTCTCTTTCTTATCTCTCTTCACACTCTTTTCTCTACATTCTTTTTACCTTCTCTCTCTTTATTCATTATTTTATTTTATGTCTCTCTTCATTCTTTCTTTGTCTTTACATATGCATACACTTGTTAGGAGTGATCACAATAGGAAGTTCTTATAGGTTTGTTTGTTTTTTTCTCTCTTTATACAATTAAATATATAATATAAAAGAATGAAATAAAATCAACACAAACATAATACATCATATTTATGGTAGAAATCCCTAATATAGGGTAAAAACCATAAGATCAAAATTTGGTAAACCTTTCCTTATCAACAATAATGAAATTTCAATTGACTTTTTCTTTAGACAACCTATAAGTAATCATAATAATGTTTTTCTCAAAAATAAATTAATTTATAGATAACAACAACCCCATTAGTAGGTGAAATTTTCAAAAGAAAATATTTCACAAAGTGGATTAAGGAGGAACAATTTTTTGATAAAGTAATAAGTATATCAATATAAAGTTCATGTTGTCAAGGATAACATACCAAAATTACAAGAAAATCAAATCTCAAAATTGTGTCCAAATGTCCAATCAACGATTAGCTTTAAAGACTTTTCCTTTTCTCTATGCTTTCTCTTTCGCTCTCATCTCCCCCTCTTTCTATTATCTCTATATACTTCTTTTACATTCCTCTTTTTATGTTATGTCTCATGTCTCTTTGTATGTCTTTCTATGTTCTTTTCTCTATCACTAAACCCCCTTTTTTTAACTATCACATTCTCTTTCCTCTCTCTTATTATTCTCTCTTAAAAATTAGTTCTTATTTTTTTGTCTACTTAAATTATTTAGTATCTCTTACTATTAAAAGAAATATCATTAAAAAAATAATTATTTACAACATATAACAAAAACATATAACTACTAAGAAAAATAAAATAACAAAAGGTAAAGAATGAGAGTAAAAAATAAATAAATAAAATAAAATAAAATAAAATGTAACTAAAGGGATATAAATTAAGAAAATTATTCTAAGTTCAATTTTGACTATACCATTGGTTTTTTTAGTTTAGTTATGCCATCATTAACTTTTGTTAGAGTTTTGATGTGTATTGATTTAAAAAATGCATCTTGTCATAAAACCAAGAGTTATAAGTATAAGTTTTAGTATTTTAATATCATTCTTTCATATGCTTCTTTTCAAATGAAGAACATTATATACATAAGCAAATTTTCTAATAAATTTATGTATATCACATAATCATTAAACTTAACTTTAGTAAGGATACGATGAGAAAGTTAAATTATTATTAATCAATAGGTCGATGATAATATGTTGAAATTAAATTTTATAAATCTTATAATGTGTTTAAATCAGTTTATTAAATCTTCAAAATAAAATTTTATTTATTTATTAAATTATGGTAAATTAAATGATTTAATTTAAGTACAAATATAAATTAGGGATTATAAATAAAATAGTTTTGATTAATAAAAAAAAAAACTAAGTTTAGCGATATGAATGTTCTAGTTGAGAATTTAAATGTTTTAATAAGAGAGTTTTTCTTATAATTTTGTTACTAATAAGTTAAAGTAAAAAAATTAAATCCATTTAAACTTATAAATTTAATAATGTTTATTAAGTTAAGAGATAAGTTTTTACTTCATTCTTGGACATTATTGTCATATAAGAGAGTGCTAAAAGATAATATTATTCATTTATTACTAGTTATATGTATAGACTATAATGAATAAATTATTCTTATTATAAAATATATACTTAAAGTATACATTAATAAGAATTAGTTTTGTATCTTTAATTATTATTTTTACTAATAAGCATTATTCTTAATTAGATATATAATAGTTTAAGTTATATTTAATTAATTATGAATTTTTTGTTTCAAAAAATTTAACTTGTCTAAAATATATATATTTTTTTTTAAATACCTTTGGAATTGTTTAGCATATATATATACTTAATTTTTGTCACATATGGTCAACTACCTTAGCACTACACTAAGAGATATCCAAGATTCCTCCATCTCTCTCTCTCTCTCTCTCTCTCTCTCTCTCTCTCTCTCTCCTTATCCTCTTTGTCCGTTATCTCTCAATAACTCTTTCACAGACACATTCTCTTTTTTCCCCTCTTTATGTTAGATCTTAGAAATAAAAATTTTTTATTTTTGAAAATTATTAATTTTTTTCTATTGATTTAATGTAAATTTTTATTGAATATTAAGAGATGAGAAAGAAATTAATTAGAAAGAAAATAAATATAAAAAATAATTTTCTTTTGTTTGATTAAGGAGAGGGAAAGACAACCTTGTAAAATTAAAACAAAAAATTCAAGATGGGATCCATTGATAATGGGAAGAAAATGAGTGAAAATTTTCGAAAAAATGAAAAAGATTAAAATTTTATTCGCATGATAATCAATACACTCTTAAGTCTGGTCTCTATTTATTTATTTATTTATTTTTTGTAAAATTAGTTATATAACCCTTTGAAATTTTATTCACATGCCTTTTTTGAAATCGGAGGACTGTTCCTTCCCATCTGCTCCTATCCTATCATTCGTTGGGAAATGTGCAAAAGAAGACATGCAACAGGATAACGACGAATACACCCAGTTGCAAGGCAAGCATTATCCCGGATGCAAAAAGAAGACAAGAAGCCTAAAAAACTGGTGCGACTTATCATCTGTTTATAATTAATTATCAGACACATTTTCTGATCTTTGGTTGCACACACGCACATATATATGTACATAAACAGTGATTTGGAAGTTTTGAACGAATTTGTTTAAATGTTTTAAAAATATATAGAGATTTATTATTATTATTATTATTATTTTTGTGGGGATGTTTGTGTGAGAGAGGGATAGTGGGTTAACAGCATGGCAATGTGTTAATTAATTAGTTTGTATATACATAGAAAATAAGGGTCATCATACTAGGTTACAAGTGGATCTATAATTTAAAAGTATACTATTACAGAGAGCTTTTTTTTTTTTTTTTTGGGTACGTCTGAAAGTATTAGAAGAGTCATTAGCAGTGAGGCTTGCTTCCTTTTCTTTTCCTCCTGTTGCAGTTGAAATTACATTTGACAAAGGGTCATCATATTGGATGGCAATTGGAAGTACGTTTCCATCCTGTTAATATTTAGGCTCCGGAAACTAATTAATTATATGATTTCTATAGAATTCAAAGTTTCTTTCCTTTGGCCACGCAGCAGCCACCAGGCACCTAATCATATGGTAACATTTGGAATGGGTCTGTTGAAACGTAATAAATTAGTGATGAGTTCATTTTTTTTATTTTTTTATCCATTCAATAATTTTCTTGGCCTTTTGAACCTGAGTGCCGTGTTGTTCTTCCGCATGGAAATCCAGCGCATGCGATTCCAAACTGGCTGAGATAAGCCATTTGATGTGGTCGTTATCTACATCTTGGATTGCATCTTTGTCAAGAAGCGGGTAAAGAAGGTAAGACAATGCAAGCAAGAAAAAAAAAAAAAAAAAACCCTTAAACTCTAATTAGGCCACCCGTGAGACTCGAGAATAATTTGAACTAATCAACTTAAAAATTTAAGTTGTTAGATAAGACTTAAAAATGCGTTACATATTAAACTTTGGCTATCCTTATGCCACCTGTGATAATAGGCTAGCCATGGTTTTATAATTGGAGCTATATGTATACAGAAGCTGAGCACCAAGTTGACATTTTGCTTGCCTTTTAGCTCCATTTTTCCTTCTTCCCCCCTCTCCCCCCCCCGGCTCTTACTTTTTTCCCCTTTTTAATTGCTTAGGGGGTATGTATGAACCCTATAAATTGCCATATTTTAGAAGGTAAAACCTCTGTCGGGTGGAGGGAACGTAAAATATGTACATTGCTTTGACCATTAACGCTTGCTTGGGGCCTCTTCAGTCGATCGAATATAGTACCGTACATGACTTGTGAAATAGATATACCCCGCTCTTTACACTCCACAGGACTACTCTGAACTTCTCTTGCAAGAGACGTGTCAAGTGAACACACACACACACACACACACACACACACACACACACAAATGTTAGCTTTCTGAAGAAAATTAGTTTGCATTTTTGTTCAATAATTACACTGGAGAACCCCGACTTAAATCTCAAAATTCAAGAAAAGGGAACCTTTTTTGTTTTTTTTTTGGTCAAATGTTGATATTTTAGTGACCCAGAATAGCAGAAACTCCAGTAAGCATGTCAATGGAAACTGAACTACACTAAATCTGCATGGACGGTGTTCATCTGGACAGAATAAGTCCCGCGATGCATTCCAATGCAGAGCGATTCCCTCGAGCGTGTGGGCCCTGCACCTTGTTGGAAAGGTCCACTATTATATATAAAAGAATATTTTTGTTTGATTAAGGAGAAGAGGATGTATAAATTTGAATCTTAGCTGCAAAATTGGTACCCATATTTAGCATAAAGAAAATTCATTTCCCTTAGTCACTCCTTTTTTATTTCTTTTATTTATTTATTATTATTATTATTTTTTAAAATTCCTCCCACCTCAATTTTCAGGAAGAAATTCGTTTGTTAAATTTCTAGTTGTCGAATCGATGCTTTTAAGATTCCCTACCTTCTCCTTTAAAAAATTTTCATTTAATTAGCCTCGGAAGGTACCTGGATGGTCCCCGTGTACTGCGGATGCGTGTCCTTCAGCGTCTGCAAGGCCCGCAGGTTTGTTGCTATTTTCTGATGATGCTTATGGGCCTGCGAGGCTGTAGCTTCTGCTGTCCTTTACCGGAATGCTCTGCCAAACCTGAGTGGCCCCAATTGGCCAACCATGCCCCTTAAGATTACAAAAAAAAATAAAAAATAAAAAAAAAATAAATAAATAAAAACACAGAATAAACACATCCTCTGCTGTGGCACCAGAAAGAAGATCCAATCCAGCGACACGGGTTAAAAAGTAGAAAAGAAGAAAAATAGAAAAGGGCGGTCGAAGTGAGTGCAAACTGAACAGCTGACTTTTAGTTGTCTAAACACACTAGGGTTCATAGCATAGATTGTCGGAATTTTTTTTTCTTTCAAAAAAACATAAACAAGGTAATACGTTAACGATCAGTTGGCAGTGGCCTGCAGGGAGAACGACAGACATAGGTAGCTAGGTCGGTCACGGGTGAAGCCCCGAAGACAGACACTGCAGAGGTGTTGATTTTGCACCCCAAAGCCCCGAACACTCATTTGTGGGCATTTTGCCCGTCGCACTTTCCAAAGACCCAGGGGCGTTCCTTTTTGAACATCGATAAAGCTTTCATTAATACAAAACAAGATCATCTGCATGATCATTTTTTGAATGGACTGCATGAATGATGGTAGCGACAGTACGTCTTTGAATACGCCCAGAACAAATGAAATGGCGTTTTTCTCAAAGATCTCTGTTCCGTCCAATGAGCTCCACCCCCAGCCTATCAGCTGGAAATACCTCTGCCATTGGGGTCTCCGCGTATTTGTCCGGCAGTAGAGCTTGTGTTAACAGGTCCCCAGTGTTTTCCTCCAACCTGTCATTGGTCCCATGATTAGGACTTTGCTCATTTAGACACATATTCGACAATGTGCTCCCGAAGCACCACGCCTTGGAGTCAGCATCAAAAGTAACCCGTATTCTTTTATACAATGGCGTAAAGAAAAACATATTCCCATAAAAAAAACAATTGTTTCGCTTATCTACTTGTATCCTTAGATCCGCTGAAAAGTGATTTGCGGGCATTGCTGCCTATTTCGATGTCTACCGTCCGAGACTCCAGGAAAACAAAAGCTTTCTGGCGATCCGAGGGTTCAACATGCAGGGCATCCAAAGGCCTGCGAGTAACAGCCACCACCTCACAACCATCAATCATGTCTGCACAGGCCAGTACCACTGCATTCACATGCACATACGACAGAGGAACCGGAATAGTTTTCTTATAGCAAGAACATTATTGGGAACATGGTCAAGGACACTGCTTAGACACAAGCTCCTTGGAATTTTAGATATATCCCATGACAGTATTCTCGACTGTGGAATTTCAGATAAAAAACAACAAAAAAACAAAAAGATCCAGGGGATCAACTAAATCAGTTCTCTTCCAAAAGGAATGATGTGCAAGAAATAAGGGAGGATAACTCCTCTTCAGTGGCCGACCCAAAGCCTTGCCATCGTACTCTACCAAATTTGTCAAGTAGGAAAATATACCTGCAGAATTTTAGACAATGAGAATGCATATCTTAGAACCATTTCCTTCTGGAAACCAATGACATGAAGACAAAGTTGACAGAATGTTAGTACCCAGTAAGAAGGTTCAGGATCTTGAGTTCTTTTCTGAAGTAATAATGGTCACCGAATGAATAAACAACCTGTCTCTGAAGTGCATCATCTGGATGACTGTTAGATTTTCTCATAATCCGAAGAAGAATCTGCTTGACAGGACTCCGACATAGGAGCCAAGAGTCTATAAATGACACCTGTAAACAGTAACAATGACAACATCTTTATCAATAATGAGGAAGACCTGAAAGATCTGAAAAGTCACATGCACCCTGAAGTAATTTTCATTTTCTTTACTAAATTATATCAACCAACAATCTCTGGTTCTTCATTAGTTGAAGAAGCAGCATGTGCAACTACTTTGTGCTTTGGTTGTTTGCTCCCCAGTTTAGCAGGATACTTCTTCAAGATGTAAAGCAACATGAGAAGTAATGACAAAATTTGGATCTACAGAACATTTGTTCATATGCATAATAGAACCACTGATTTTCCTTTTTTCATTTTCTATTTGGTAAATCAATTTAGTAGCAAGCTCAAAAGCACAAGAACTGCAAAGGTTACTCCTTTCCATTACATTTAATCTGACACCTGCAGTCTGACTAGACACTGAAACAGCATACATGTCAGTACCTCATATAATTGAACATTTTTTGCATCGCAAAATGCATCAAGGAAAGGCACACTCCAAGAATTAATCATCACCTGTAAAAGGGAAGGAGCGATGATTTAGAACTTAATAAATTCATTGAGAACTGAAATACGTTAGAGGGAAATCAATTCCTTATTGCCACAAGAACAATTCAAGCTTGAGTGCTCATTACACATTCTAGTATGTGTCAAACTTTTTCTCAGTGTACAGATCTTACCTCACTGTAAAAAGTGCGGACTGGCACTGTAAATTTATTGTAATAGTCTAACTATTATTGTTGACTAGTTTGGAATTGCTCATTTTTCAGATTTAACAATTCTCCTCCATTTATTGTTGCCAATTTTTGCCCTCCTGTTTTCTTTACTTGCAATTCATCCTCTTATATGCACACTTCCATTACTTTTAAACCTCCAACAGCAAATTCAACATCTTTTCTAATAATTGCAGATTGAACAGAATACAAGTTTGAGTGATGTTTGTTGCAATACAACAATTTTGCCTTCTGTTTTCCTTATCTATAATTTGTTCTCTTATACAGACAGATCTAAAACTGTTGAAAACTCAAACAGAAAATTTGCCACCTTTTTGTAATAATTGCAGATAAAAGTTTGCACAACACAAGTTGAATGTACAGAGTTGCAATTCAATAAAAAAGCAGTTACAAACTCTGTACCTGAGAACTTGCACGAAATGAAAGGCACAGCAATGATGCTTTAGGAATATCTGATATGGCAGAATCCACCTCATTCCTGTTGGACCTGACAGGAAGCTTTATAGTTCTACCATCCGAACAGCTCACTTCTACGTCAGGAAACTTCACAGCTGCCACTGCAGGAACTATAAACTTATTTGCGACTGCAATCTGCATAAGCATATTGCTGAGTCAAAACCCACAAACATAAAAAGAGTCCCACTAACAAAATTGCATAAACCCAACACAGTGCCTGGAAATGCACCATTCACCATGCAGAGAATGCCAAGACTAAAACAAGTATTCTCCAACCCAAATTACAATTCAGGCATCTTCACTAAAATGCTTCATTCAGCCTCAGGACACCACACAGCTGCAGCTCCTCTGGTTAATCCAGGATGTACCCATTTCACGTGAATCAAAGTAGAACCGTCATAGCAGTAGACTGGGTCTATACAGTTATATCCTGCTCCAATGTACAGTAACATTTGCAGGACACACCATATCTTCTGACGGGACCAAGGATCCGCCATAAACACAGGCGAATGCATTGAACAACAAAACGATGTTCAAATATAACATATCAACGAAACTCTGACAACAAAATGTATCAAGAAAAGCTTTTACAACAGTAGGTAATTGCAAACCTAAAGTTTGTACAATATTACCTTACCACCGTGTTTCTTAAACTCACTCATATCAGCAAAGTACCCCCTGCTCATCTCATCTTGACTGCCCTAAAAGAAAAAAAAAAAAACCATCATCCCCATGTTTAACTAAACTTTAATGTTCTTGTACTTACATAAGAAAAACCCCAAAAAACCACCAAAAAAAAAAAAGTTTTCCAAGCTCACATAAATAAAATAAAATAAAAGTGGAAAACAAAAAGAAAGAAGGGGGGAACTTACAGCCTGGCCTTCTCTTTCTCAATCGCGTCTTTGTTTGCAAGCTGCAAATGTTAACGCCAAAACAATCACTAAAAATAATTATATATATATACGAACAAAGAAATCCCAGGGGAAAAAAAATTGTATAAAAATCCCACATCTTAAAACATATAATAACAAATTGAAAAACAAACCAAAAAAAAGAAAAGAAAAGGAAAAAGAAGAAAAATTTTCGGTGGGGGAAGTTAGAGGCGTACCTGGTAAATGTCGAGGAAGCGGGCGGTGGTTTTTCGAGAAGGAAGCTGAGAATTGGGAAGAAGACGATTGTGTTGATGACTTTGTTTACATAATAATAAGAGAAACGAAGCGCCTCCTCCTCCTCCACCTCCTCCTCCTCCACTGTGGCTTATCAATCGATTTACCCTCAACATTTTCTCCTTCAATTCTCTCCCCCCCCCCCCCCCCCAACTTTCCCCGAGGCTTTTGCTAACTCGCTCGCTCGCTCGCTCGCTCGTTTGCTCTTCTCTCCACTACGTATGAAAAAACCCTAAACCATCTATATGTCAAAATCGACGCACACTCTTACTCGCCAACTTAAAAACCAAAACCCCCACCCCCCCAAAAAAAGGCTATGAATAAAACCCCCATTTTTTTTTTTTTAATTTTAAGGCCGAGACTATATGGTTGGGCAACAAATCCAACCAAACTAAAAATAAATAATTTTTATTTTTAGTATTAAAAATTTTAAATTTGAATATCAATAACAACTAATTAAAAAAATTTGATTTTTTTTTTTTTTAACTTTTGACGTTCAAAAGAAAAAACAATGGCATTTTTTTTGAGAAAATGTTTTTACGATGAACTTATTTTTTCTCTTCACATTTTCTCCCTCTTGGCCTCTAAGCACATTTTCTCTTTATGTAGTAGGTTTGCCCGTTCTCGCTAATCAACACTGTGGAAAAATTTTTTTTTTTCTCATTACGATCTTTGGTAATAAGTTAAATAATGTGGTTATATATTATATACGGTTAGATGCTTCCAACTCTTTTCCCCGGCTTACCTCTTTTATTTATTTATTTTTTTTATTTCTCTTAAATTTTAATTTATACTGTAAAATTTCTATAATTTTTAGTTTCAAGAATCAAGACCTTCTTCTTCTTCTGTTACTCAATTAATTTTAAAGTTTTCATTCAATTCTAAGAAATTTACAAAATTTAAATATTATAAAATTTAGTTTTTTAAACTATTCTAATTATATTTTCCTTTTTAGAATTTATTTTTTAAAATTTTGTTAGAGTTAAAAAATTAAACACGTTAAAATTTAAAAAATTAGAAATTCTAAAAAAATTTTCAAAATAAAATAATCGTAATAACTTAGAAGATTAAATTCTATACTATTTAAATTTTATAAGATTTTGGATAATTATTATTTTTTTTTTTTGAGATTAATGAATTTTGAAAGAAGAGGGTCCCAATGATTAAAATTTAAAAACTACAAAACTTATGGGGATTTAGATTCATTTAACCCTATACTTTAAGAACATTCTTAATAAAAAAAAAATAGATTAATTGAGCTCAATTTTGTAGGTAGTCGACAGATTGTGTTTGAATGAATTGATTGAAACATGTTGCTTGAAAAGGTTAACACTGACAAGCGTAACACCTTAGAGGCTGATAACCTAATTTAGTTAAAATCCTGAGTGCATCTAATAAATTATTATGATTTTTAATTAACTTATTTATTTATTTATTTGGTTGATGTAAAATAGCTGACAATAATAATTGATAGCCTCAATATCGTTATTTTCGTCAGGCAAAAACAAAACTAGCCCCGCGAAATAGCTCCATTTTCACGGAGCTGCTCGCCAAAAATTGTTCCCGCCAATGTTAAACTTTGGGCCATCCGGCGGTCTCTCCTTCCCCCCCTTCCCTTTCTCTCCGGGTGTGTGTGTGTGTGTGTGCGTCTCTCTCTCTCTCGTATGATAAAAGTCAACGAATCGCCATTCCAATAAGGAAAGGAAAACAAAAGGAAAAGAAAAGCAGCTAAAACGGGCTCGCGCATGCGACATACCTTAAACGTCAAGAAGGAAAGTGGGAGAAAGCGGCAAGAGCGATAATGGGAATACAAGGGCTTTTGCCCCTCTTGAAATCGACAATGGTGCCGATCCATGTCAAAGATTTGAAGGGTTGTTGTGTTGCCGTTGATACTTACTCTTGGCTCCACAAAGGCGCCTTGTCTTGCAGCACTCAGCTTTGCAAAGGATTGCCCACTTCTAGGTTCTCTCTCTCTCTCTCTCTCTCTCTCTCTCTCTCTATGTATTTGTGATTTTCGATGAAAATCTTGAGATTTGCTCGGTTTTTTTTAATGGGTATTCCTACATTTACGGTTTTTATGACCCATGTTTGTTGCTGGTAATGTGGGCAACCATTGCAGCAATCGCGTGTTGTTGCCTGTTGAAAAAGTTTTGGGCTTTCATCGATCTGGGGTGATGGGTATTCTTTGCCTGATGGAATTTTTGCATTTTTTTTGCGTGGATATTGGAGATACTCGCCTCTTTGTTTGTTTGCAGTTTTCCAGATTGTGGTTGAAATGGTTGTAACTTGGGAAATTGGGACGCTGGGTATCTGTTTGTTGGACCTTTAGTCTATGGGTGTCATTGTGTTGCCGCTTGGAAGTGCTTAGAACTGCGATGATTATAATGATTTCTGTATGGCTTTGGGCAATGAAATTATTAGGTAGGGTATATATACGCTATGCCCTTGCAAAATTCGTTCTGGATAATGGGTGGCCTTTGCCCCGGCCTTTTGGTGCATATTATTGCACCTAAAATCATAAATTTTTATCTTTAAAGGTTGCGCCTTTTATGGTCTGATCCCTGTCTGTTTCTCAGTTCTGGTAATACTTGTGCCGTTTCTTTTTATCTCTGCATGTTCTTTGGGAATCAGTGAGCTTCAGCGAGGTGAATATTCTTTGGAAGTGTACTTTATATTTCCTATTGAAATATGGGGGTTTTAGGACCAGAAAAGTTAACGATTGTCGATGCAGGGAAAAGCCTTTAAAATTAAACAGCAGATGTGTTATTGATGCAGAAACTGAAAGCATGCACACCCAAATCATCAAGAGAATCCATAGGATTCATGAGAAGGCTGATTGTTTGAAGTTTATGAAACTAAGGATGCTTAATTGATCATTATCATTGTGATTGTACCTCCCATGCATCCAAAATTATTTTCACATAAAATAGTTTATCAAACTGGTTTTTGTGATAGTGTATCTTTGTTTTTTATTTTTTCAATGTCTTGAATATTCTATCATTTTTTTTCAATGTTGTGTTGGACAATCTATTTTTTACCTTTTCTCATGACTTTAAATCTGTTGTGAGTGGTCAACACTTTCAATATCCTATGATACTGTATTGCTTCCATTCCTAGCAAATCAGAATAAATTGTTATCCATTTCTTAAACTGAATTATACATATTTTTCTGAGTAGAAATTTGCAGCGACAGTTAGAGGAAAGGGTAAACATGCTTAAATTTTTATTGAATTTGGCTTAATTTCTTAAGCATGCTGGAGCATTTGAGTATAACCCCTGCCTTTGTGTCCAATATTGTAGGCACATTGAGTATTGTATGCATAGAGTAAATTTGCTCCGACATTATGGGGTCACACCTATTCTTGTATTTGATGGAGGTCTTCTTCCGATGAAGATTGAACAAGAGAACAAGCGTGCAAGGTATGCAGAATTTCTTGACATATTAATTGTGCTTCTCAAATACTAGTGTTTGCAATTAAGTAGACATGCAATCATGTCACAGCTCATCAAGGTTTTCATTTTTATGGCCTGAATTGGCTGCAAAATCTCTCCTTTTCCACTTGACCACTGTTAAACTGTTAATAACTGCTTTCTAGTTCCATTCCTTCTGTTGGCTGGAATCAAAATGTTCTGTCTTCAAACCTTCTCAGCAGCAATTGCTTCTGGTGAGGTGTAGTTTTGTTTGTCTTTGTTTTTGTCTAGGTACCTCTCAAATGACTGCATGCTTCTATATACATCACTTACAAGGTCACATAGGTGATAAGGAGTTCCCTTGCACCTCTACCTATAACTTTTTTAATTTTTGTTTTTGCTTTCTGACAAGATTTCTAGAAAGATTATTCAATGCCTTCATAAAGAAAAAGTTTCGTCCCTTTTATTTTAATTTCTCTTGGAAGAACTTTTTCACTGAAATGCCCAATCCCTGTCTCTCAGAAATGCAGGAAATGGAGCTATCATACTCTTTGGTGCTCTTAATCTTATGTTGCTTTCAGGCTATATACAAGGTCCTTGGCACCATTAATCAACCTGTTAACTACATTTCAACAGCTGACACATACCTCGTGAAAAAGCATGCTAATGTAGAAAGTTTCTGCTATGCTAATAAATAAACTCTTGACTGTGAATGTAGGATAAGAAAGGAAAATCTTGCTCGTGCTGTAGAGCATGAGTCAAATGGAAATTCAGCAGCTGCTTATGAATGCTACCAGAAGGCTGTTGATATTTCACCTTCAATTGCACACAAGCTGATCCAGGTAGAGATAGTGCATAATTTGGCTTGCTAACCTAATCTGCAAAGAACTTTGTAGTTCTCCTTAGCACTAAATAATGTTTCTCCTTCTGTTGCTGTGGTTGCATGTGGAAGGTATTGAGGCAGGAGAATGTGTCTTACATTGTAGCACCTTATGAGGCAGATGCTCAAATGACCTTCTTGGCAGTAAACAAACAAGTTGACGTGGTGATATCTGAGGACTCTGATCTAATACCATTTGGCTGCTCCAGAGTGAGTTGTTTCTCTTGTTATTTATCAAAAACTGTAATTGCTTTTACCATGGAAATTTGCAATTTTTCCTGTTGTTGTCTTTCAGAGCTTCAACTAAGCTGTTTTATTTTTGCCACCAAGATTATCTTCAAAATGGACAAGTATGGGCAAGGTGTTGAATTTCATCATTCCAGACTTCAGCGAAACAAGGAAATAAGTTTTGCGGGATTTACAAACAAAATGCTTCTCGAGATGTGCATATTGAGTGGTTGTGACTATTTGCAGTCGCTTCCAGGAATGGGACTCAAAAGGGCTCATGCGTTGATTACAAAGTTCAAGAGCTATGACAAGGTAAGTTTCTCTTGAATGCACCATACAACAACTTAATGCTATAGAACAAGATTAAAAAAAAAAAAAAGAATATATGGTTGGATGAAAGGTTTATTATTGATTCTTGACCAGATTAAAGTGATCAACTTTTGTTAAGTAATATTTCTAAATCAATATAGGTAATCAAGCACTTGAGATATAGTACCGTATCTGTCCCTTCTCTCTATGAAGAATCATTCCAGAAAGCAATGCTGACTTTCCAGCACCAACGGGTTTACGATCCAATTAGTGAAGATATTGTGCATTTGTCCGACATATCTGATGGTCTTGGCAGTGATTTTGACTTTCTAGGCCCATATCCTCTACATGGAATTATCAAACTAGTTTAGTTTTCTACATTCTGTTTTCTGATTGATTAAGATGCTTTAGCTTAGACCTTAACTGTGAACACATTGATACCAAAGCATGTTGCCAAGGGTATAGCAAAAGGAGATCTGGATCCATTTACCCAAATGCCATTTACGGTATCTTCTGTTACTTCATCTTGGCTTATGTTCCTCTCTCTCTCTTGCATGTGCGTGTGTGCACACCCACACACTCACACGCACACCCCCCTTAATGTGGCTATTTATCTGTCTAGTAATTGCAGAAGCTTCCTTCTTGTGGTAGGTATCAGGTAATCTGGGCTTTCTAATTGTCTGGTCATAAGTATCAGAATATTTTAAGTCCCCAACTTACATACTCATATTTGCCTGAATGAACTGTATGCCATATGTGTAGTTGCATAACTTCGGTAGGCTATTGGTGCTGTTGACTACGGTCACATAACTAGAGTCACATATTTGGTGCCAATCTGAACCAAAGAAAAAAAAAAAAAGATATTGAGGCTTTTAGAAAGAAAGCTACTTCATAAATAGTGAACTGCAGGTGTTGGCCTAGTAGAAATAACCTGTTTTTCTTAGGATATAGCACATTTTCTTGTCTAATTGTCCCATGGTGCTTTTTGTCTGATTGTAACATCTTTTGGTATTGCTCTCAAGCATGTTTCACCACAATATCAGCTAGATATTTGCTTACATGTGCTTTATTGAGGGAGTCGTCATCGTAATCAATTAACATATTGCTTGAGTCTGTGCCTTTTTTGTTTTTGACATTTAGTTTTTCCTTGGACAGGGAGGAAGTATTAGTTCAGGGCTTGTGCTTAAGACAAATTCTGAGTCCAAAAAATATAAACCTGAAAGTGGAAAGAGAAAGCTAGATTTGCCTGTGCAGAAGAATCTCCTGACTAAGTACTTCTGTATCCTTTTAAAGGAATTCTCCAGAAACTTGAACTGTAGAATTTTGTTTATACCTGCTACATCATCTATTACAGAAAATATCTCCTGGTTAACTATGACAACAATATCACAATCACTTGCACAAGTTGAGTTATTTTTTTGCATGTCTTGGAACAAGAAGAGAAATAATCTAAGAGATTTTCCCCTGCCATAATCCAAAATACATATTATCTTAGCTTCTATTTTTCTGGAGTCCATCTAGTTAGCAGAACTGTGACTTTTCCTTGTTATATGGATTGCTAAGCTGTCATGTTGTAGATTTTTTTTAAGAGGTTGTTTTGTACATCATGAAAGGCAAGGTATCCTTTTGTATTATTTGTGGTGTTATTCCTTTTCCAAAAAGGCCTTGAAAATGGGTTGATAGAAGTTTCTGGTGCAAAAGAACACATTATTCATTAATAGAATTCTAGATAGAGAAATACATTATGTCCTGAGACTTTTCAACTTTTGGATAAGCTAATGGCGGGGCAAGAGCCAATGGATCCTTCATGTGGTTTCTCTAGTTCTGTCAGGTTGGCTTTCTTATTGTATGTTCTGTTCAAATGCTATGTATTTGCTTCCAACTTTCCTTGACACCACAAGGCTTTGCATCACTTGAAGCAAAGAGAAACTTTAGGGCCCCTCGAAAATCACCAACAAATTCTATTTCACCAGATACTGAGGCTATGAGCCCCAAGGAAGACTGCAGTGTTGAGGCTGCTTCCTTTGATAGGAATTCTTCAGCATCACCGTTTGAATCTGAAAATTTTGGGAACAGCCTTCCTGACACTATTGTGAGTGGAATAATGGGAATGGCAAAAATTTGAATTCAAATCCACAAGTTGAACTTGTTCTTGTCTTTTTGTATTCAATGATAATATTCCTCCTTCTGTAGGCGGAAAATGGTTTTACCACTCAAGTTCTCGAGTTTTCAGAATTTCAGAGTCCTGGTAGGTTGTAAATTATTTCAAATGGGTTTTAAAACAGTTATGAGTGTAATTGGTGCACAATATCAACCTATTTTATGTTCTTCAGGCACTGAAGATAGGTTGGATTATAAGTGTAGCCCAGAAGGTACCTTGGATCAACAATTTGAAGTTCCAGTGGATAAACCTGGTCAGGCATTGCTAAAGGAATGTGAGGGAAAAATAAGGAAGAATAAAATGGCCATTGCAAGGAGTCCTTGTTTTCAGCATAACACAGTCAACAAGAGTGATCAAGACAATAAACTGGAGCAGTTTTTTGTGAAGGATGATGTTGCGAGTGACATGTGCAGATATGACATTGATGAGAGTACTTGCAAAACAAGCAAGGCAAACAAAAAGGTCATTGTGAGAAGCCATTATTTTCGCCGTAAGTCAGTAAAGAATGATGTTGAGGAAAATGAACAAGAATCAGTTTTAGTCAAGGATGACACTCTCAATGATATTAACGAGGGCTTCATCCTTGATAGTTCTGCTTCTAAGGCTAACCATTGTAATGGTATCTCCTCAAAAAGGAAGAGCTCGCCAAATGACATTTTAGATCAAGTAGGTGACTTCTTCTAGTTTACTTTTCATTTGGGTTTATGTGCGATAGATGAGTCAGGAGTGTTTGTCTTCTCTATGCAATCCCAAGTCTTTGGGGAAGACACCAACTAAAGGCTTTTTTATATTATTTTGGTTGACCCAGTTGTAGTGGGGGGGGGGAGAGGATTTAACTATTAGTGATGTCTGAGGTTTGAACCCTAAATCTCACCCTAAATTTTATACTCGGTGGCCACTAGGTTATACCTAGTGGTTAGGCACCAATTGACTTTACTAACTGCAGTTAGTTGACACTTGCTTCAGTTTCTTTGCTGTCTGCTTAACATATAAACTTATTTGTTGCTCTGATTACTTTAGGAGAATTTGGGACCCAAGCATATGCGTACAAATGCTTCTAACCTTGAGGAAAACCCTATGGATGCAAAAACTGAGGATGGAAAGTTTGGATGTGACATATCACATTTAAGCCAATATTCTGACATAGCAGAGAAGTCATTGGAGAGATTTGTTTCGGTGATATCATCATTTAGGTTCTCTTCATCTGGTTCTCGTGCCAGTGGTCTCCGTGCCCCCTTGAGGGATGTAAGGAACGGTAGTCCTATGAGGTAATACATTGTTTCCCTGAAAATTATTTTTCTTATAACAGTTCTATAATCTTCATTCGAAATTCCTTTGCTAATCACTGAAGGTCAAGTGTCGGAGTGGATTTTAGCCAATTTGCTTATGTACCAAAAAGCTAGAAGACGGCAGCTGTACGCCGCAGAAGCTGATTTTGGAAAACAGGCAAACAGAAGTGTCAATTGGATGAGAATTGTGTATTGCAGGAGAATTGGAGACCATATTTCAGAAACTGCGTGCGGATAATCTTCTGTTCATCATTTATTGCCTGTCTTATTGTTCATCTGCATCCGGCAGTGCCCTTGCAGGCACATTCCTCTCTGGTTCGTTCTGG
>JAFFZT010000094.1:0-43332 GCA_019804595.1 Bruguiera parviflora | reverse complement strand
GCAGCTCAGCAACCATATTTGTACATACGCCAGCCGAATCCATAAAAGCTCCTCGCCAAACTCCAAGTTCTCTGCACAACATGCCACCAAAGCCTGCCTTACTAGGATTCCCTTGGGCATGACCATTAATATTGATTTTCATGGAGCCCTGTGGAGACATGTCCCACCATACTGGTCAGGGAGAAGAAGACGTATCCTCTTCAAGAGGAACGAAGCTAGATCTAACATCCTTGGAGAGATCGTGGATTTTTCGTATTTGCAGGAATACACTAGCCCTACTATCCTGAAAGATTTCCTCATTCCGCGCCTTACACGTAGACCAGCAAGCTCACAAAAATAACGAACGCTTACTGTATCCCATAAATATTGTTTCAGCTTACACCTCTAAAGCATCGTGGAACAAAGAGGAGGGAAAGCATTAGAGTAAAGATCCTCCCACACCCTTCGAGCATGAGGACAGTCACGCAACAAATGAAGAATATCTTCCGACTCTGAAAGACATCGAGAACAGACCTGTGGACTCACACAAACCCTTCTCATCCGCTCGGTGTTGGTTAGCAATTTACCCTTGACTATATAAGCTAAAGCAAAGTTTTGAATTTCTAAGGAACTTTTAGCTTCCATGAGCCTACCCACAAATGCCTCCCATTCTGGCGAGAACTAACTTTGGGCTAGCCGTTTGTACCCGGCACCAGCTAAATAGCACCCATTTTAACTCGTTTATTCAAAAGACGGTATCCACACATGGGTAGTGGCGTGGGAGAGACATCGAGGCAATCAGGTTTTGAACCCCCAGGGGAAGATGAGTTAAAAAGACTATTTAATTCCCATTTTCCATTCCAGATAATATTGCTTGCCCGGAATCCCTCCTCACTAGGAGGAATAGAAGGAGCCAATAGCTCCGGCGAAGCCCAACGATCGAACCAAAGAGATACACTAGAGCCTGAACCGATACAGAAGCCAAATCCATTTTCCAGAGCATTAAAACTTTTAGAAATTGCCCTCCAAGTATCAGACTCCATAGCAGAGTAAGCTCGGACCGAGCGTGCTGAGTTTAAATATTTATACCTGATAATAAAGACCCAGAGCTTGTCAGTGTCCCAAAGAACCTCCCAGCTCAATTTTCCTAGCAAAGCCACATTATTAACACAAGCTTGTCGAAGGCCTAGTCTACCTTCAACTTTAAGACTTAATCATTTGAATGCCCTTTTTTTCATAATCAGACGTCCAAATAAACCGATGAGTAATCTTGTCAATTTCCTCATAAATAGAAGCTGCTAGCAAAGTCGTTTGCACTGTTAAATTAATTAACATGACTCCCGATGTTATTTAAAGTATAATTCAATATAAAAGGACTAATATGATAGTCGGTTAGAAATAATGGTAATTTAGGTCATTGGATTTAAAATTCCTCCACTCTCCCTATTCAACAATGACTATTACAGGAAAAGATAACTGTTATAGGAAGAATAATTGTTATCCAAAAGAAGGAGTAGTTCCCTAATTAAAAGCAACTCTCTCAGAAAAGAGGGTAACATTTGTCATTACGGTAGAGAGAATCTACCGTCAGAGAAAATGAAAGATAGTAAAGGAAAAAGTAGGAGAAAAAAGAAATGAGAAAAACCTTTCAGGAACAAATCGAACAACGATTCTTATTTCTGCAACAGAATCTCGACATCATGAAAAATAGTACATTAATTTATTAGTATTCACATAAAGAAAAGATCCTGTCTTATAGAAATATGAATTTTTCATGAAAAAAAAAATTCTAAAAATGTCTAACAACTGGTATCTGAGCCTGTTTTATAAATACTATATTTTACTGTAATTTGTTACGATATTCATGTCATGTCGTTTAAAAAAAAAAAAGAGGGCCGGCGGAATTGGCTGGCTAAAGGAATCCGCCGGCCATAAGGCACTTCGCCGGCAGATTTGCCGACGATGAATGTGCGCCGGCGGGAAAAAAAACAAAAAAAGGAAATTGGCTGGCTAAAGATTTCCGCCAGCCACTAAATCCTTCGCCGGTAGAATTTGTTGATGAAAATGTGACCGACCACGGGTGGTTGTCGGTACTAAATGTAAGTCAGCTACTGGAATAATGATTGTCAGTATATTGGCCAGTGCCAACTCCTATAAAATGAAAAATCAAATTTTGAAAGTTTGTTAGTCACCAAAGTGACCTAACTTGAAAAGATTTGAATGTTTAATTGTAAATTTCAATTGTTCATTTTTGATACTAATAAAAAATTATACATGAACAATTGTAGTTATTAATTATAAGACTAGGAGATCATCCAAAGATGGATCATTACCAATAATTAATAACACTAAAGACGATTGATTGACATACTAGGTAAATATGATTGTATATCCAAAGATAGCATTCATGTTAACTCTAGTGTAATTAATTAATCTATCAAAGCATATCCAAATTAGCATCATTATTGATTAAAATTATGTATTTAAGGATCACCCAAAGGTGAACTTAAATGCATAATCAAAGTTTGTAATGTATACATCTGAATCCATTAGAGTTTACTCAAAGCATTAATGTGTAAATTTGGATCATATTTGTAGCTTCCAATAATATTTTTGCCTTAGGCAATGTGATGATCAAATTCAATGGGCTGAATTATGCAGAATGGTCTGAGCATATTCAGTTTCATTTAGGTGTTTTGGGATTAGACTCGGCAGTCATCTTAGATAAAAAGCCAGCAACCATTACTGAGACCAGTACAGAATCCGATAAGCCTCTTCATGAGACTTGGGAATGATCTAATAGGTTGAGTTTGAATTTGATGCGAATGACGATGGCTGAAAATGTTAAGCCATCGATGCCTAAGACGGAAAATGCAAGGGAATTTATGATGAGAATTAAGGAATACTCTCAATCAGATATAGCAGATAAATCCATTGTAGGAAGCCTGATGAGTGAGTTGACGACCAAGAAATTTGATTGGTCATAACCCATTCATGATCATGTGACTGGTATGGCTGTCCCTAAAACTCCTTATGAGTTATGGACAGGTAGGAAACCCAGTTTAAGACACCTTCATGTTTGGGGTTGTTCAGTAGAAGTAAGGATATATAATCCACATGAAAGAAAACTTGATGCAAGAACTATTAGTGGTTACTTCATTGGCTATCCTGAAAAGTCCAAAGGGTATAGGTTTTACTGTCCTAACCATAGTACTAGAATAGTTGAGTCTGGTAATGCTCAGTTCATTGAAAATGGTCAGTTCAGTGGGAGTGGGGAATCACGAAAGGTGGATATTAGAGAAAAATGAAAGATCCATAGTGAGCACTCCTACTCAAGTCGCTATCCCCACACCCAGTGTTTTTACTCAAGTTGTTATTCCTTTTGTTGCATCACAGTTACGCAACACACAAAGACAACAAATTGATATTCGAAACACACAAAGTGAATACATAAGAGATGAACCAAGTGACAATGTGCAGGTTACCAATGAGCAAGTGATACCACAAGAAATGACATTATGGAGGTTTACAAGACATAGAAGGCCAACTATATCGAATGATTATGTGGCTTACTCACTTGAACATGAATCTGAATTAAGCATTGATAAAGATCCAGTCTCATTTAAACAAGCCATAGAATGTAATGATTCTAAAAAGTGATTCAATGCTATGAAGGAAGAGATGAAATCGATGGATGTAAATCAAGTCTAGGAACTAGTAAAGTTGCCTGAAAGATCAAAACGAGTTGGCTGTAAATGGGTCTTCAAGACCAAGCGAGACTCAAAAGGTAACATTGAAAGGTGCAAAGCCAGACTTGTTGCCAAAGGTTACACTCAAAAGGATGGTATTGACTATAAGAAGATTTTCTCTCTAGTCTCTAAAAAAGACTCCTTAAGAATTATTATGGCTTTGGTGGTTCATAATGACTTAGAGCTCCACCAAATGGATGTAAAGACAACTTTTTTAAATGGTGACTTAGAAGAGGAAGTGTATATGGACCAACCTGAAGGTTTTATAACCACAAGGCAAGAAAATTTGGTGTGTAAATTAAAGAAATCGGTATATGGACTGAAACAAGCTTCTCGACAATGGTATATTAAGTTCAATAATACCATTACGTCATATGGTTTTGTAGAGAACACCGTTGATCAGTGCATCTATATGAAGGTCAGTGGGAGCAAGTTCATTATATTAGTCCTATATGTCGATGACATTTTTTTGGCTGCTAATGACATGAGTTTGTTACATGAAGTTAAGAAATTTCTCTCTAAAACTTTTGAAATGAAAGATATGAATGAGGCATCCTATGTGATAGGAATAGAAATATTTCGTAACAGATCACAAGAATTGTTAGGACTGTCTCAAAAAGGCTATATCAATAAAGTATTAGAGAGATTTAGAATGGAAAATTGCTCTACAGGAATAGTTCCAATTCAGAAAGGGGACAAGTTCAGTGAATTGTAATGTCCAAAGAATGATTTGGAATGAAAATCAATGAAATCCATTCCCTATGCATTGCTGGTTGGAAGTTTGATGTATGCTCAAACATGTACTCGGCCAGATATTAGTTTCGTTGTTGGAATGTTAGGCCGATATCAAAGTAATCCTGGAATAGATCATTGGAAAGCTGGAAAGAAAGTACTTAGGTACTTATAAGGCACTAAGGATTGTATGCTTACTTATAAAAGATCAAGTCATCTTAAAGTAGTAGGCTACTCAGATTTAGATTATGCTGGATGTGTAGACTCGAGGAAGTCTACATATGGTTACATGTTTCTGTTGGCTGGAGGAGCAGTTTCATGGAAAAGTGGGAAGCAGTCTGTCATTGCTACTTCCACTATAGAAGCTAAATTTGTAGCATGCTTTGAGGCTACTGTTTATGCATTATGGTTGCAGAATTTTGTCTTAAGGCTTGATTTAGTTGACAATATAAAAAGGCCGTTAAGAATTTATTGTGATAATTCTGCAGCTGTTTTCTTCTCTAAGAATGATAGGTACTCTAAAAGTGCGAAACATATGGATTTGAAATACCTATCTGTTAAGGAAGAAGTGCAAAACCAAAGAGTGTTTATTGAGCATATTGGTACTGAATTAATGATAGCGGATCCATTAACTAAAAGTTTGCCACCAAAAACATTTACTGGACATGTTGAACGGATAAGCATTTTGGACAGGTCCATATTCTCTTGAAAGTCAATGTCTTGTATTACTCATATCATTGTGACACTTATAAATTCAATTAAAGCTATGATTTTGCTTGCTCTCTGTTATCTTCATTTAGTTGTATACACTTATGGTTTGTGAGATAACTAATAGCATATTTGGAAATGACAATTAAATTTTTAATGTTCCTCGGTTGGACTATTATGAATTATGATGATTATGTGATACATGGAAGGAATCATGTCGCTAAAAGATATGTGACCGCCATGATCCAATCATTTTAATTCAATCAAGTATTATGGTTTGATGATCTTTAAGGATTATGCACACTTATTTGTTATTGATTCATCAAGTCATAACATGGGCCAAGTGGGAGATTGTTAAATTAATTAACATGAGTGGCCCATGTTATTTAAAGTATGACCCAATATAAAAGGTCTAATATGATGGTCAGTTGGACATGATGGTAATTTGGGTCATTAGGTTTAAAATCCCTCCACTCTCCTTATTTAACGATGACTGTTACAGGAAAAGATAACTGTTATAGGAAGGATAATTGTTATCCGAAAGGAGGGGTAGTTCCCTAATTAAAAGCAACTCTCTCAAAAAAGAGGATAACGTTTGTCATTACGGATCTTTTTCTTCTCTCCACCATCAGAGAAAATGAAAGGCAGTAAAGGGAAGAGTAAGAGAAAAGAGAAAAAAGAAAAACTTTTTAGGAATAAATCAGAAGACGATTCTTATCTCTGCAACAAAATCTCGACATCATGGAAAATAGTACATCAATTTTATTACAGTTTGTGTATTGGTATTCACGTAAAGAAAAGATCCTGTCTTATAGAAATATGAATTTTTCATGAAAGAAAAAATTCTAGAAAAGTCTAACATGCATAGCATAAATCAGAATGGATGTAAAGATGAAGGCGGTGCTGCTGTTTTCAATCCCAAGTGTGAGATTCCAGTGTTTTTGTCAAGTTTCCTGCCAAAACTTCAAAATTTTGTTAAGTTGATCAATTGGGGAACTGTGGTATTGATCTGGTTTTTTTTTTTTTTTAACTTCCTTAGCAAGCAAACTTGTATTTGAGTTTAAATTAGTTTGAATTCAAAATTCCTAATTTACATTTAAAAGGTTGCTTCTTGTATAAGTTGGTGTTGCGTCGTGCTTTTGAATTTATAATGATCAATATATACATATATATATATGTCAAAAGAAAGATCGATGAAATGAGATTTTACTGGGAAACTTGTTGCAAGGCTCTTATTGTTTCTTCTCCAAAAATCAAAAAAATAAATGCAAACTAACAAGAAGAAGATTGTGCCTTTTACATTATGTGCTGCAATTTTTCTCTTCTTGAACAACAAATTTAGTATCAAAACTTTTATTAGTCCTTGAGGAACTTAGTGAGTGCAAGAAACTTAAGAAAAACACATCATCAAACCCAAGAGGTAAAGAAAAACAAAAGTGAACCTTACGAACAAATCTTATGAGATTACAACAAATGACCTCTCCAAAATTTTCTTCGAGGCCAATTATTTTTAGTGAGCTATTCTAATGAAAGTCTACTTCAAGACTTTTAATCTTTGGGAGGTCACACAGAATGAAAGAGTAATACCACCGCTACCTATAAATCCAATTATGTTACAACTCAAGAATTATTGTAAGTAGGTGTCCAAACAATTTAAAGTCTTAACCTATATTCAATCAATTGTCACATATGTTATTTTTAATAAAATCATAACTTGTAAAATAATTTAGAAAACATGAGAGAAGCTAAAAGATGAATTTACAAAAAATAAAAAGACTAATAGTATAGCAGTTGAACATGAAAAAGGAATTTGAACTATGTAAAATTAAAAAAACAAAAAAGATAAAAAATTGTAATTAGTGATTAATAAAATCGGTAGATCAAATCAGAATTTTAAAAAATTATTTTCTATATTTTGTAGCAAATTTTGATGAGTATACCTAAGAAATTTGAGTTAAAAATATTTTTTATGAAAATTTAAAAGATCTAACTAATTTTTTTTTAATTGAGATAATGAATAACTTGTATGTTTAAGAGTAAAGAAGATTCATGATATTAAATGAGGAAGTTAAGAGTGCTCTCTTAGCAAAACACTACAAGGAGACACAATAAAAAATTAAAAAAAAAGTAAAAAGGAGAGCAATAAGCCAAATAAGGCAAAAGTAACACCTCAAGTGATAAAAAGTCATATTTACCTTATGTGTACTACAAGAAACCCATGCATTTGCTAAAATATTATTAGTAAAGACCAAACATTACGTGTGGATGTTGTAATAAGAAAGGGCATGCTAAGTGTGTATGTTTAAAAAGAAAACCAGCAATGTAAAAATAACAACATGTTTAAGTTGCCAATAAAAATACATAAGAAATAAAAGAACAATTTTTTTATGGTAAATGGTAACTCAATACTAATTTTTCATTTATTGATAATAGATGTAAATGTCACATGTTACCAACCAAACTTGACAGAGTTCAAAGACCTAAATAAAAACTTTAATTATAGAGTCAAAATTGGTAATAAGAACTTTATTCTTTTGTACGGAAAAAAAAAAAAAACAATAGAGGTATAAACTAAGTTAAGTACTAAGCTATTTCTTAATGTTTTTTATATTTCTAATATTAATTAAAATCTACTTAGTATAGAATAGTTATTAGAAAGAAATTATTTTGTTGAATTTAAAAACAAGTTTTGTATAATTTATGATTACACTAATGTAAAGTTTGCAACTGTTCTTATGAAATGAAAAAGTTTTCGAGTTGATTTAAATCAAGTAAAGAACTATGCAATATTTGCAACTATTTATGCTATCACATTATGACATAAAAATTTAAAGCATGTATATAATGTCAATCGATAAAGATTTTTAACAAATCAATTAATGCTTAACTTACCAAAAATTAGAGAAAATGAAATTGTTTATAAAGCATGCTAACAAGGAAAGTAAACAAAACTTCCTTTTTTATTTTTTTTTTCTAAACCAAAACTTGAGAAGCTTAAAGAAATTGTAACTATTTCATAATGACATTTATAAGGTTATGATCCAAGAGTCACTCGATGAGAGCAAGTATTTCATGACCTTCATAAATGACTTAACCAAATTTTGCTATATTGTTTTTTATTGAAATAAAAATCTACAACTTTAAATATCTTCAAAGATTTCAAAGTATAAATAAAGAATTAGTTTAGAAGTAGGATTAAACCACTCAAGTCTAATAAGGGAACATATTATACATCAAGCTCTTTTAAAGAAATCAATGTAATAACTATGATTGAGTAACAATTTACTGCCCCTTACATACCTTAACAAAATGAGGTAAGTAAGGAAAAATAGAACAATAATAAACATGTCAAAGTGTCTCCTATTTGAGAAAAAGATGTCAAAGATGTTTTGGGTTAAAGTTGGTATAATTGTTAAATAAGTCATTAATGAAAGTTTTGAAAAATAAAACTTCATATAAAATTTGGTATGAATTTAAGTTTTCATTAAACCATTTTAAAATCTTATATAATGTGTGTTATACTTTAGTGCTTAAGAAAAAAAGAGGCAAACTAAACCAAAGGACCAAAGCTTACATGTTTATAAGCTACACAAACACTGTTAAGAATTATAAGATTTATAATCCTCAAACTAGTGAAATCAATATTAATAAAGAATTAAAGTTCGAAGAAGAAAATTGGAATTTGGAAAAGGCCAAGATTAAACTTCCTAAGTCTTAAACTACATAAACTCAAAATACACAGATGCAATATGAAAATTCCTTTTAACGAAGATTATCTAATTAGAGGACCAAACTCCGAACATATATTTATGAAATAAACTATATTACAACTTTTGAACCAGTTGATAATGATGAAACTTCTAAATTTAGTAAGTAAAAAAAAGCAATATAAGAAGTAATGAATGCCATAAAAAAAACAAACAAACAAGATTTTTGTTGATAAACTTAGATATAAAAAGCTAATAAAAGTAAATTACGTTTATACAACCAAATTGAACTCAAATGATCCTGTAAACAAATAAAAAGCTAAGTTAGTAACAAAGGAGTACTTTTAATAGTATGGTATTAATTATACTAAAACTTTTACAACAGTAATTAGTCTTGACACTATACAATTGCTCTTAACCTATAATGCATAAAAGGGTTAGTTTGTTTATCAATTTGATATGAAGTCTACATTTTGAAATGGAGTTCTAAATGAACAAATTTTTGTTGAACAACATAAGGGTTTTCAAAAGAGAGAAGAAGAGCATAAAGTTTATTTGTTGAAGAAGCATTATATAAACTAAAATAGCCTCTAAGGGCTTAGTATACAAAAATTAATGACCATCTTACAAAGCTGCCTTTCAACAAAAGTATAAATAAAACAACATTATATATTAAAAAAGACAAAGGTGAGATATTAATTGTGTCTCTTTATATAAATGATCTATTGGTTGTTGGTCATAATGAGCAACTAGTGCATTAGTTAAATATTCAAATGATGCAAGTTTTTGAAATGATAGATTTAGGAAGAATGACTTTCTTCTCTGGCTAGGAAGTTCACCTATCCAAATAAGGAATATTTGTATGTCAAAAAAAATATGTATAAGAGGTACTTAAAAAGTTTCAAATGACAAATTGTAAAAGCATAACAAACCTTTGGTAGTTAAAGTAAAATTACAAAAAGAAGATAACACTACGAAAATTGATTCTATAAAGTTTAGAAGTCTCATTGGCTACTTATTATATTTAATTGCCACTGAACTTAATGCCATATAGGTTGCTAGTCTTCTTTCAAGATACATGTATGAAACAAGTGAACTTTATTTAAAAGATGTAAAGAAGATTCTCATATACATTAAAGCAATATGTTTTAGCATTATGTTTTTTTTTTCTTGAAAAAAAGGCTTAAATTGTTAACATTTACTAATAGTAACTAAGATGACTCTTAAGATGACGTGTGAAACACTTTAAGTTATGTATTCACTTTAAGATCAAATTCCTTTAATTGCAATTTAAGAAAATAATCAGTTATTTTATAAATAGTTAAAATTAAGTATTTAGTTATTACGACTATTGTAAATTAAGTTATTTGACTTAGGAAAATGTAATCAAATTTGAAAGAGGAACCATTTGACTCTACTAGGATCTATTATGATAATCAAGTTACAATTGTCATTTTTAAAAACTCCATTTTGCATAAAAGAATTAAGAATTTTTTGTTAACACTGCACTTCATTAGAGAAACACATGAATGCAATGAAATAAAGTTTGTTTATTGTTTCATTAAAGAAAAATTAGCTAATATATTCATTAAGCTTTTTCAAAAGAGAAGTTTTACATTTTGGAGAAATAAAATTGGGATGCAATGTGTCAACACTAGAGAAGAGTGAAGATAAAGGTAATGTTGCTATTTTCCATCCCAAATGTGAGATTTTAGTGTTTTTGTCAAGTTTCTCACTAAAACTTCAAAATTTTGTTGAGTTGGTTAACAGGGGAGCTGTTACATTGGTTTGGAGCTTTTATATTAACTTCATCACTAAGTAAACTTGTATTTGTGTTTAAGTTAATTTGAATTAGAAATTTATAATTTAAATTTAAAAAGTTGCTTCTTGTATAAGCTAATGTTATGTCATAGTTTTGTGTTTTTGAATTTATAATGATTGATGTAATATATATGTAAGAAAGATCAATGAAATGAGATTATGCTAGGAAACTTGCAAGTCTCTTATTGTTTCTTCTCCACAAAAAAAAAAAAAAAAAAAGATACAAGCTAACAAGAAGAAGATTGTGACTTTTACATTCTATGTTGCAATTCTTCTATTCTTTAACAACAAGATGAATGACAAATCTATGCCAAAGTGATTCAACTAGCCATATTCAAGAGCTTGGATTTCTAAAAAGACAACTATTGGCCAATTTTCTCGACTATAAAGTCATATGTTATTTTTGTAGGTCTACCGTGAGGTAAAGGGACACCAAGGTGTTTTCCAATATCATTTGTAAGTACAATGCAACTAATGAACCAAACTTGCTAAAGAATGCCCCTGGGAATTTTAAAGGAGACAATGGCCTTGGATTTAGCCTCATTAACTTTGAAACCTGGCATTAAACGAAATTACTCTAGCATCTCCCAAATAATTGTGGCTTGACCAGCTGTAACTTTGAAAAGCGACAAAATGTTATCTGCAAATAGTAAATGAGACAATGAAAGACATTATTGAGCACACTTAATTGTAAGCCATTGTTTCCATTCCACTTTCCTCTAAACAAGGAGAGAAAGTTGTTCTATACATAAAACAAACAGGTACGGAGATAGAAAAATCCCCTTGGCTGAGGCCAGGAGAAAGCTTAAGGCTACAAAGTCCTCCTCCATTGAGCAAGATAGATAAGGAGGCACTCAAAATACACAACATAATCAATTTGATAATGCTATCAAGGAGACCGAATTGATATAAAGTTGATTCCTGGAATCTCCAGTTCACTCGGTCATATACTTTATCCAAATCATTTTATAAGCCCTCACGCCTTTGGTGCTCTTTGTGTACAAACTAAGTTTATCACTTCTTGTGCAACAATGATATTGTCAAACGTGTTCCAACTAAGTAAGAAAACTACCTTGGAGAGGACTAATAGTATCATCCAATAACTCTGATTCACTAAGACCTTTATAATCAACTTGAACACGATATTACACAAAATAATAAGCCAAAACTTGGTAATATAGTTCGCCACCTCTCCTTTCGGAATATGGCAAATGAGTGTTTCTGAGAGACCATCATGAAAAGTACATATAAGAAACATCTCCTGCACTAGAATGTAGACGTCTAGGCCGATATCTTCCTAATAAGATTTAAAGAAAATAGGTAGGAACCCATCAGGACCAGGAGCTTTATAATCTCTTATAGATTTCAAAGCTGTATATATTTCACCCTCTGTTACAAGGGCCGCAAAAGCAAGTGATTGCAAAGAAGAAAGCCTAGGATGATGAGTCATTTGCAAGATAGAACCAGTACCTTCAACAGAGAAAAAGAAGATGGTGGATGTGGGACAGGACCTCCTCTCAAATGCTTTGTTAATCATAGGACCAAAAACCATCCATAAAGACGCAAGCTCTCAATTTTATTGAAATTACGCCTTACAATGGTTGAGGCATATAAAAATCTTGTGCTTCTGTCACCCAATTGAAGCCACTAGACCCGTGATTTTTTATACCAATAAATCTTTTCTTGTTTAGGAACCATGTTATAGTCGTCCTTCGGACTCCGTTCCAAAGAATACCATCAAGTCTAGCTTGCAGGTGCCTCTTTCTTAAGAAGATGTTCTCAAATGTAGGGCGGTTAAATTCATTCACTACACCCACCCAGCCTGTAAATTTTCTGGAACAGATCGATTCTCTCTAGTCTAACTCTTATACACCACCCCTTTAAACCCCGAATACGTCATCCAAGTTGCTCAAAGCAAAAGGGCCCATTATAGATTTTCGAGTATCACAATTTAAAATTAGCGAAGTAGAAGGATGATCCAATAGGGTCTTAGGAAGTTTGATGACTGAAGCCTTGGGGAATTGAGCTCGCTAATCCTCAATAGCAAAAGCTCGATCAATTCTCTCTGCGAGAATCACTCTCTTACGCTCCTTTTTATGTCACATGAAAAGGGGTCCTTTGTAACCAAAGTCTTGGAGTCGACAATAATCAACAGTCTCAACCAATGTGCTAATACCGTTGAAATAATACCAACCTCCCTCCCCTTTTTTTGTTTCATTGATTTAGAACATCGTTAAAGTCCCCTGTTAAGAGCCATAGGATTGGCGTCTATGAAGCAATTTCCCTAAGATAGCTACAAAGGAGATCCTTCCACAATGGAATAGGTGAAGCATAGATAGCCAATCATCTCCACTCTTCAATGCCAAGTTGAGCAACAGTAAAATAGATATACTAAAAGCCTTTAAAGATAAAATGAACTTTTACTCTATGATTTCCACAATACCCTTCTCAAGACATCATAGTATTTGTGTGTGGGAGCCTTGTATAATAGGATGCCCTTTGTTGGTGCTCCTAAAGTGTGTGTGTGTGTGTGTGTGTTTAATTTTGAATATTTGATTAGCAAATGAGTGATAGAGTTTGGGACTACTACTGGCTGTCCTCGTCAATGTTGATGTCCTGATGCAGTTGCACTAAAATATTGTTGTCATATTAATGATTCTTCATCTTTGAATCTCACTAAATTTGATGTTTTATTAGAGCTCTGTGAAATTCAGTCGGGCATTTCTTATAAAAATGTTGAAGGTACTCCAATTAAATCATCCCCAGCCGATCTTCGTCTTCTTGATCAATTGAAGGCAAGGTTATATATCTTAACTTTAACTGATATTCATATAATTGATAAATTGGATATAATGGACAACCAAATTGAAATTGAAGTTCAAGTTTATTATCAAGATAAAGTTTCAAGCTTAAGCTTTAGGCCTATATTCAAATGATACAGATTCACTACTATAGGTGCATAACATCTCTTGGATTCCTAGTAAAGTTTCTTAATTCTCTTTACTTTATTTATCTATCTATTAGTTACAAGTTGCAATTTTATTTTGGTAATAATTTTCTGCAGATTATCTGCTATCATAATTAATCTCTCTCTTGTTTGAAAAGGTAAAAATTGAAAACCTAGTTGGACTATGATGTTTTGTTTAAAATGCTAATAGGTTTTGTTTCACTCTGTTTAGGGAGAATATGATCTGTTACTGGGATGGATGATCGATATCTCATTTGTCAGAAACTACTTGGACCTTCCAAAAGCTGCACAATGGTATGTGGGGAGGATAGAGGAACTTGTTGGTGTACCTATCCATTATATTGGTGTTGGTCCTGGACGTGATGCCCTCATATTTAAATAACTTAAGGATCCCAAAATAGGGCATTCTTTGTTAATTAGAGAACAAACTTGTTAGCTAGTTCACTTCAGTTGCATGTGTCCCATTTAGCACAACTATTAGATTTTATGCTGGTCTTAATGTGCCCACTGGTTTTGCACTAGAAAAGTTCTCTTGCAGTTGTTATCTAACTGCTGCTCAATGGATTGGTTACTCCAAGCTCCAAATTGATCTGATTTTCAATAATATCTCTGGTTGCAGTATATGCAACCTAAATTATAAATTGAGATTGTATTGTTGCCTCTGTACTGATTGTAGTTGTTCGGTACATTGGAATTATTAACTGCTATAAGGGTGTAGTAGGCTCTGCATTTTGCATGAGCTCTTTTGTTCTATATTTCTGCTAGTCCAGGTCTTGTAATTTTTATTTTACTTCAGGTTGACTTTCTCTCGCATGCAGTATATATTTCTATTTTTTAACAGAATTGCAGTTGGTTTGGACAGGAGAACTCCCTTTTTGAGCACAATTGCATTCTTCTAGTCCGAGTCTTTTATTTTTATTTTACCTCAGCAATGTTGTGTTTTCCTCTAACAAAAATAAGTATGCAGTTTTCCCCCTAGCCAAACAATTGTATCCTTTTCATACATCATAATTATGTCATTTTCATTCCTCTTTCTAGAGTAATCACTGATGGTTCTTACCACATCTATGAAAGATCTTGAGACCCAATAGGCTTATCCTATTAATAAACAATAGGCTTATCCTACAAATATGCTTATAAATAAGTTATGGTAAATCTTGGGACCCAAGAAAGATCTTACGCACACGTAAACGACCCAAACTCGAGCTAAATACAGGAGACCCCGGAACGAAGGGTTCTTTATTGGAAGGAGTCGATGAGTAGTTCTAATGCACTGATATCATACACAAACAGAACATGTTCCCGTTTTCTTTTTGTTCTTTTCGAATTTCTTGTTATTTTCAATCACACTCGTACCCCTCTTCACCATTTGATTCTTTTCAATATCATTAAGAGGTAAAGAAAGACCATGTAGCTCAAAAGTTTTAGGAACTAAATGTACAATAATCTGTGAAAAAGGGACAAAAAAAATTAAGAAATCTATATAAATTACTTCTATACGTAGGAATGTAATTTACAAATCTACCAATAAGGTGACTGTTGTAACGAAAGTGATACGTATACACGGCAGACAAGATAAGTATCCGAAACTGTAAAAATAAGAAACTGAAAAAAAAAAAAGCTAAAATAAAAAACCGCAAGCCACACCTGGCAGACACCGACTGCCACTAAATCAACAGTAAATAGCCCTGCCGGTTGCATTAAATATAAACCGGAATGAGCATCACAATCGAGGGAACAATAGTAGCCCCAGAAGAGAATCAGAAGGGTATGCTACAAGAACATGTAACTGCCAGGCATAAAGACATGCAGAAGGAAAGCTATTGTGGTCATTGGTATCAGTTTGTAGGGCAGAGTCTGCTGTGAACTGTTATTATCCAGCTCTCCTGCATTTACGAATTCGCCTTTTCCAGCATTTGTCGTGGTAGAGACATTCACTGACATCGAGCCTGATGGTAGATTCACAGTTAATTGTCACTGTATGTGTGAGATGGCCGTAATGTTTTTGTACAATTATTTTGCTGAAAAGAAAGTACCGTTTCCTTTTGAGAAAACAAGCTTCAAAAACTGTCCATTTGCATGGCTCAGTCAACTTTAGTTACTTTGGTTTGGATATCAAATTGTTTTAATTTCACATAATTCCATTGCCAACAGTAGAAGTGAATTGCAACTTACAGTCATACTTAGCCCACCCAACACGTTGATTGGCAATGTCGTAGACAAAAATTTTGTCTTTAAGAACAAGATCTGCAGAAATAAAACAGCAATTAGACAGAGACTTGACTGTGGAACTATATACAAGTCCTGAACTATTGCAGGGGAGTGATGATCGCTGGATCAGTGCACGTGCTGTATCGAGAATTTTGCATCTGGCAATGTCAAGAGGGCTTAGCAATTAAATTCACCAAAGTTGCTGATAAATGAGCAATGAACACATGGTATACCGAGATGCATGTCACAAGAAAAGGCTGAAATGCCAGAAGATTAATACTAGCAGATTCTTCTGCAAAAATTGAAACGAAACAGAATGACAATAAAGATGACATGGAAAAGCTCATGATGAACAAATTTGTGGAGCATTCTTTATAAAGATAGGTTCAAGAATAGCAAGAAGAACTAATTGCTTCTATCTCCTACATTTATATGCAATTTAGTTACAATATTCCTAGCATCAAGACATTAAAAAGCCAAAGGATGCAGAGGTATAACCTATAGAACAGATCCTGTTTGTCCTTTGACAAGAACTTTAGGTATTCCATAGCAGTTGAACTGCCAAAAAATTGAGAGCCCCAGTAAAAGGCTGATACTGCCGACTCATAGATTATAAAACTTCTATGCACAGTGGCAGGAGAAAGACTGGAGTCTATACCTCCTAAAATTGTTATTCCTTGACCCTGAATTTTCTGAAAGCCTATGCACCATACTGCAGCAACTCCCTGTAATACAAATTTAATTTCCCTGATTAAAGATTCAGAAGCTCTGCCAAAACAATGAATAATGTGAAACAGAATCATTATGTAAATCACCACAATGCTTTACTTATTGTTCTTTTCAGCAGAAAATAAGGCAAAGAAGGGGCAGCACCAAACCAAAGTGGCTAAACAACAGGAATGAATGTAACAGAGAAAAAAAAAAGAAAGAAAGAGACAAGAATCAGCTTTCTGAAGTTGAAATATGGTTTTGAAAGGATGAAAAAGAGAGCTACGTGGACCATAGATACAAATGGAAAACAAGGGCAGGTTTCCTCACCACTTCAAGGCAGCAGACTTGAACATACACATGCAAGGGGCACAAAACAATTGCCAAAAAGTCAACATATTTCCATAAAAAGACTAGGCAAGTAATCAGCAAAGCTGGCATAGAACAATATTAAAAGTTAACTTGTTCCCACTATTTTGAAACAAAAGTTGAACATAGAAGACTGAAATTGAAGACAAAATAAAGACCAAATATTGAATCCTAGGCAATCACTGACAAGATTTAAAATCATAGATGCACCACCGGCAAGCACAGAGACTCACAATAGAGTTTTGCTGCAGAAGGTAGTCCTGAGGATATAAAATCATGGATGCACCACCAGCAAAGTTCAAACTAACTTGAGGAAATATGCCGTTGACACTGCTAATAAAGTAGACAAATAACTGTGCAATGAGACTACCTTAGAAAACAACAAAATAGACAAAGAACAAACTTAGAGAGAGCAAATTTAGAAACTGAACCTAGAGGTAATCAAATAACACTGATTTCCCCGGGAAAGAACTGGACGCACAGATTGTGAAACAACAGTTGTGATCTGCAAAAGAAGTTAACTAGTATAGTTAAAAATTTAATGTGACTTCTTACATGGTTATATTCAAATTATATTAAAATGAAAGGAAAAATATGAAAACACAGGGCAGATTCTCATTTCTTATAAAGATCTTTACTAATATTCATTTGAAGATTCTAATATTCACTTTTAATGATAAAAGACAAAAAGAAAAAGTTTTTTGGAACTTACAGCACTGACAAAATAATCATATGCGGTTTCTGCTAGGTATGCTAAGGTTGTTCCAGAATCAACTATTGTCCCTTGGTTGCTTGATGTTCCAAAAACTGATGGATCAATGGCCAAGGTTTGCCCATTAACAGATATGCTCTGCAGATTCAAGTTGTAATGAGACCTGCAATCTCAGAGGGACAAATGTTAATTGGATTGAGTAGAATGCCATATGCTCTGAAATATTCAAGATGGATATGCAGTCAAGGAGGTTTGACAGACCAAAATCAAATGGTAACAAGAAAACAAAAAGGTTCTTCTCAACAATCATTAACTATCTAAGTTTGAGATTGTATAGCCTAAAGTTAGCTATTTTGGAATTGAGCCTGTGTCATAGAGCTGATTTTGCTTGCTAAGACTGGAAGATTTAACAATCAACAAGCTAAAAGCTAGTCTAAGTGATTTCATAAAAAGCACATTTCTTCAGCCCTCAGTTCTACTTGAAGAGATGTGACTCTGCATACAGAAGCATACTTGAACATTTACATTTCTGACTTGTATCATCAGAAATAGAAGCCTAACATAAGCAGTAGTGTGGGTTTATTGGAGAAACAAATCCATACAAAATTGCAATGGGAAACTCAAATAGCCCTCCATCAGCCAATGAACACATTATATGGTAAGAAATCATTGGCACAACATCTATGTCATTTGTCATAGCCAAGTTTTCATATTAAATCTAAGGAAGCATCATCAGACTATAGTAGTAATGTGACACAATAAATGATCAGTAATTATGAAAAGAATAAAAGATAGAATCCCAGATAAGAACTCATACAGTCAGCAATTGCTAGGTAAGAAATTCAATGTGCAGGTAATTGTCAATGTGCTTAAACAGAGCACTGAGAGGAATTCCCTCTTTATCCTTTTAAAAGTAGAGTGTAATCATCAATACACTGAGGAAATCAATCAACCTATCCATCAGGTCATGTTGTTGGTTTAAACCAAGGATATGGTTTGCTTATTGCATGCAGAGCTGCAATGAATCAGGTGAACAGAGGGAATATCATAATCTTCAATGCCTAAAACTGGGATTCAAAGTAAATCAACCTCATAAGAATGAGCCAAAAAGAGAAACTGTCAATTTTTTCCAAAGGAAGAAAAACGTTGAATTACTGTACACAACAGACTGCCCACAATATTATAACTTAAGATAGAGTCATTTTTAATTCCATGATTAGTGACCAGGAATAATTGTTACTTCCCAGATTCAGGAGGATCCCATCTCCATATTCTTTTGTGTAAGCAGAAGCCAGATGACTAGATATGTCAATAACTTCCCATTATTGAAACCACTGACAACTAACACAAAACCAATATTCGCATGTTGCAAGACTGACAATTTTAGGAAATACTCTAATCTTGTGCAGCTGAAATGTCATTCGAGACAAGAAACAATAGTCATGAAGATGTTATGGGTAAGGCCCCCTAACCTTAAGCTATGTACCACTTATCTTCTCCGCTAAACAGATTCACACTAGCTATGAACCAGTAAGAGATGGATTTAAAGGAATGCAATTCCCTGTGACAAATGGTTCTGAAAAATCAAAGATTGAAAGCCTGCCAAATATTCATGAAGTTATAGACCCATATATTTATAAAATTAATTCAGTTTCTCGGGGGGAAAAAAAAAGTCTAGGATGATGGACACACTGTGATGGGACAAGTGGAGTATAAACAATATTTGGCTCCACAATTTCTCCAAGAACCAATATACCACCACCAGCATCATTTCCTTTCAAGCAGTGGGAGAACACTCTCGGAGAAATTCCCTGTGAAGCCAGCTGTGAGATTAGAGACATGTCCTGTTGCCCAAATCCAAAGATTCCATCAACAGCTCTATCTGATTTTGTCAAGTCTCCAGTCTGTAATGTGCTACACCTGTTTAATAAGACCCCATCCAAATCCATGAATTCCCAGTTTTAAGAAACAATTATGACACCACTAATATTATGATTTTAACAGATTCATGACAGCTCACCCAAAAACAATGGAAGCTGAAGAATTATTAGTCACAGACCCAGCAACAATAGCATCAAAATGCAACAAATCTGAGACATAGTGGCCTGAGGTGCCACTTCCATCACCATATTGGAATGTATAACTGCACTGATTGGTTTGTGAAGCACAGGCAGAATCTGATGATTGAACTCCTAGACTGCACCTTTGATCTGAGCAAGAGATTAATGAAGCCGTTGATGAACTCCCAGGATCAAACAAATTAAGTGGTATCTGCAAAAGAACCGAGGGACAACAATTGAAAATATTGCAGCACTAAATTGCTCCTATTGTTTCACAAACTCAATGCAATTAAAACAAATTAACTCAGAAGATGGACAAGAGAAAGTGAACCCACTTGAAGTCCACTTGTTTGGGGACAACCATTGCAGGAGTTGCAATTAACCCAGAGAACATCACTCCCAGTATCTATTTGTACATAAAACTCTTTTGGAGGAGACCCCAGTTGCACCTTTGTATAATAGAGCCTACCAGAACAACCAAAAATGACAGGTGAGAGAAATTAGCTCCAAAGAAGCAAAAAAAAAAACAAAAAACAAAAAATGAAACTTCACTGGATACAACAATAAAAGAAATGACAGACATTGATTGACTCTAAGTTGCATATATTACTTTCTCTTTATAGGACTGAACCATCTTTAAACAAAAAATCATTTGAGGAAGAAAGAAAATGGGAAAAGCTTCCATAGTCCAAAAGTCTCACGCTTGAAAAACTATAATCCAAAGAGAAAAAAAGGAACCAAATTTAAACTAAACAAGAAGAAAGGAAAAGAAACCAAAATTCAAAAGCATGTAAACAATACAAAGGAGAAGATGAAGCTACCCAACGAGGAAAGGATCGAAGGTGCCTTTAACTGGGAAATCCACCACCCCACCAAAGGAGGACTGCAGCGTTCTGCCGTGTCTGACTCTGTCCCTCTCTTTGAGTTGACTCAGCTCTAGTGTGTGGCTCGGCGGAATCCCTCTCTCCAGCGTCAGCGTCACCGGAAAAGAGCACAGCGCCGCCTCCGCCAGCACGGTGGCTATCAGAATTCCAGCAGAAACGGTCCACCCCATTTATCAATCTCTCCCTTTACAGCAGCTCGCACTGTGTCTCTGTCTCTCTTTCTCTCTGGCTTTATCTCGAAGGATAAAGCAGAGAGGGACGGCTTGGCTTCCAAAGGATTGGGACAGGCTGTGTCTATTTAGCAGTCAGGTTTCGTGTTTTTTTTTATTGATGCCGAGACGCAAGCCCAATGCAAGAGATTGAAAAGACCACCTTCGGAGCAACAAGAAACAGAGTGAGACGGAAGCTCTCAAAAAAAATAAATAAATAAATAATAATAATAATAATTAATAATGATAAATAAATAAAGAGAAGCCGGAAATAACACAAGAGTAATTTCAAACGTAGATAATTATAACAGTTGGTTATTCCTATTTCTATTTTATTTATTCTGCTGCCATTTTTTTTTTTGTCATTTATTCCTATATTGGATTATGAGCAAAATTACTCCTTAAAAATGGGTATAAAAACATTTTACAAATACATCTTTAGCAACGACCCGACTTTTCTAGCATTTGGCATTTAAGTAAGAATTAAATTTTTAAAGATACTAACTATGATTAATGAGCAACAACTATCAGAGGATTAGGGGGCTAATGAGTCCGTTTAATTTTCAAATGTGTGCTTTTCTCTTGTACTGTGGAAACATGTGGGCATTTCTACGAGTTTTCCTTTCTTTATTATTATTATTATTATTATTTAGTATTATTATTCTTTACTTGGATTATTTAAATGCATCTTAAGTTGCGCGACAAGCCAAGTTAAGAACTGATAATGGTTTTTTAAGGAAATGATTTTCGAGGTATATATATGCTGAAAATGTGATTCCCCCCCCCCCCCACACTATAAATGTTCCAGAAGTAAGAGATATTCGCCATTTCACTTGTTATGTAAAGCAACTGCATAATGAACATGTGGGCTTCCGATCGATGCAAACCAAATGAGATTGGTGGGTTGGGACTGAAAAGGACTGAGAATTGATGAGATTTTTAATTGGGTTCTATCATAAAATAGGATTAGGTTCGATGCCGGTCAAAATTAGGTTGAACCGGTAAAAGAAAAATTGGTCGAGCAGATTTTGGTTCATAATTCCAAACAACCCAAAAAAGAAAAAAATGTATTTTAGACTCCAAACTTTATATGATTTTAAAATTGAACCTTTAGATTTTGTATAAACTTAATGATTAACACCTCGGCTTTCCCTAAACTTATAACACCTCAGGCTATCGACAATAATGCTTATATTTTACTATAAATATGAAATTATTGATCATTATTTAATGATAACATATAGTTTAATTATGTTTTCATTCGACCTTAGTTTTAACTCGATTCAAAGTGGTTTGATTTCAAAGCATTGCTCGCAAAAAGTACCATTTGGCAACCACAACATAAAAGATTGCCCCTTTTCTTTTTTCTTTTTTTTTTTTTTGATTCAATTGTAAAAGAGATTGAAAGGAGGAGTTGTTTTTTTTATATTTATAAAAAAAACAATTATTTTATATAATACTAAAAAAAAGTATCATAAAATATTAATTATTAGTTTTATAAAATTTTCTTCGCATTTAATTATGGTAATTATTAAATTTCAAACTCAAGGGCACATTTTTACGAAAAAGGAAAGTTGTTGATCAGACCTTTTTTTTTTTATTTTATTAACATTACGGGGTCTCCTTCTTTGCCTTGCATGAAAGGGCCCTACAACAACCTCCAATTCCAAATAAAGCCAAGATCTTCTAAGTTTCGGCAGCCCATCTTTGGGAACTTTGGCACTACCCGATGCAAATTTTTGTTTTTTTTTTTTTTTTTTTGGTCTACTCTCGTTATAAAATAAAAGAGAACAGTGTGGTCCTCATTCCCCTTTAGTACTTTATTACAACTGAAGGCATCCTTTTTAAAAGACAAAGTTCGAGCTGCCCTTTTTGTTTTATGACTAATACACCCCTGGACTCCATTGATCTTTATCTCAGACTATATATAAATAATCAATATTGGTTTTAAATTAATAAGTACATTATAAATGGAGTTTGATCTCATTAAATTTCGGATTTAAGAATGGATGACCAGCCACCACTGGGCTAATATTTCATTCCGCCGAATCCCAATTCATAATCTTTGGTAAAGAATTATATGGATCAAATTCAACTATATTTTATTTCAATTTCATAAACGAAAAACTTAAGAGTCTTGTTACATAAGAAAAACAAGTTAGGGGATGGACAGAGTGACATTATGATAAAAGGTTATTTTTTAATTTCAAATTTCTAATTAAAATTTAGTAAAAGTATAATTGAATTATTAAAATATGTAATAAATCAGATAAAATATGTAGCGAATTACACAAATATCAAATCGTACTTGATTGCACATTTTTTAACATTTTATTATATTTTTTATTTTTTGGGTTGTATATTTAATTACTTTATAAAAAAATTAAAATTTTAAAAAATAAAATAATTCAAAATTTTATTTTTTTTGTTTAATATAACTTATATTTCAACCGCATCTTTTAACTGGATCTTTTAATTCAAAATATTGGTAAAGAAAATTTAAAATTTTTGTTGATATTTAAACTAAATTAGTCTCATTCTGAAGACAAATCCAATTGATGAGTCCATATGGCCCCAGCTCTATTTGCAAGTAGCTGAAAAGTTTAAATGTACCAATTCGTCTCGTGGATTTTTTTTATTATTATTATTCTTTAAACAGAAAAGGAAGAGAGAAAATGAAATTAACGAGGACACAGTTGGCATCAGGGAAGGGGCCAGATATGCCATTGCACACTCGTTTGGTGTGCAGCTGATTGCTTGAGGGAGTTGTTTTGACCCGTACCCAGTAGCCACTAGCCACGTGGAAACACCTCTTACGTTATGAACGCCTCGTACGAGTAATTTATATTTCTATTACTAAATTTATTATTTATCATTTAATTTTAATTATTATATTATTAAATAAAAATTTATAAAATTTATTTTCTAAAAAACATACACTTTTATATAATTAAATATATTAATTAATATATTAATAAAAATTAGATTAAATTTTTTAAATCAAAATATTATATTTAAAGATAAGATTAAAAAATTTAAAAATAATTATTTTTTTATTTAATAATTTATTTGTTTAAAAAATAACTCAGTTCAAATTTTGGTTTAAGAGTTAGAAAAACACCGCATGTCATGCCATGTCTAATGTGTCACATGAAAAAAAATAAAAACTTTTCTCCATGTTCTTTTTCATAAAAGAAATTTAAAAAAATTTATTAATATTTGTGTAAAATTCTAAAATTGATCTTAATTTATTTAAAAAATTACTCCTTTAAAAATTAAAAAATAATAATAATAAATATTTATTATTATTATTATATATTTAGAACATTTGGCATTACATGAGATGTTATACTTTTCTATTTATTGGACTATGTCTTAAATTGAATTATTTTTAGAGTAGTTAGACTACTAAATATAAAAGATAATTCTTTTGAGGCACTTGTTGATTTAAAATTTTTTAATTTTATTTTTATTTGTAATATTTTGAATAAAGAAATTTAACTCAATTTTTATTAATATATTAATTGATAAAATTAATTGAATAAAAATATGTTTTTTAGATGATCAATTTTATAATTTTTTTAATAGTGTGATATAATGATTAAATTGAAATAAAATTAAAATTATATGATTTAATTGTTAGAAATTAAAATTAAATAATAAACAGACAAATAAGTGATAAGTTTAATAATACAAAATGTAAATTACTTTACCCTATGTATTAAAAAGTCAAATATATTTTTTTAGTTATTAAAAAATTTATTAGACTATAAGTTATATAATAAAAATAATGATTTAAATTCTCATAAATTTTATAATTTTATTTTTCTATAAATATAATATAAAATATCTCTCTCATATAATTAATTGATAATTTATTATTTTGTCCTTTCATACAATATTATAATTGCTATATTATTAAGATAATAAGGCAACTTTAAGATTATCTTTGGATTTAAAGTACATCATATAAAAATTATGAAAAAAATAAAAATAAGAAAAATAATATTTTATAAATTATTTGGATATGTTAAAAATAAAAAAATAATAAAAAATATAAAATTTTTATTTAAATATTGTAAAAAATGCCAAAATAATTAATATATGTGCAAAATTGTACATATCTTGAAATACTTTTATGTATCATTAGTACTAATGAAGTAAAGAGAAAGAAAATCTAATAAACGAGAATAATTAGGAAGTGAGTAAATGGTTTAGAACACTATAACCTTAAAAAGATCTTATAATAATTTTATAATAATTTTTTCATTGTTATTATTTGTGTATATTTTTCAAAATGTTTTACTAATTTGGGTGAGAAAAAAGTAGTGTTATCTATAATAAATTTTCATCTTATTATTATTATTATTATTTTCTCATATATTTCTTAAATATAAGAAAGTTTTTTTTTTTTTTTACCTTTCTCTCCATAACCAAACAATACAAAAAGCTTGTCTGTGTTCTTTTTTTTTTTTTTTAATGTAGCTTTCTAACTTTTCTTTTTTTCATATAAATATATACACAAAGTTGATTTTGGTTAGATTTTGACACTTACTTACTTCACTTTCACCATTTTAATATTCTTTTTTTATTTTCTTCATTTAAAATATATAAATAATATTTGAAAAACCAAATAAGAAAAATAAAAAAATAAGTTATTATGAATTTATTTTTATTTTAGTGTATCAATATATTTTTTAATTTTTTACACTCTTTTTTATCAACATTTTTTCTAATTTATTTATATTTTCTCTATATTCTTTATAATTTTTCTCTTTATATTGTGTCTTCACTTTTAAACATCTTTTCTTTACTCCGTCTTATTTCTTTCTCTATATATTCTCGTTATATACTTTTTGTGTTCTTTTTTTCTTTACATTTTCTTTCATGCTTTTCGCATTTTTCTTTACATTTTTTTTATATTATTTGTTATCTCTCTTTTTATTTTCTCTATATACTCTTTCTTTATTATTTATTTTCCTTTATACACTTTTTTTTCTCATTTTGTCTTTTCCCCTCTATACCTTCTTTACACTTTCTTTTTATTGTTTCATTTCTCTTTTCTCTCTATATATTTTTTCTTATGTCTCTTTTCTCTTTCTTATCTCTCTTCACACTCTTTTCTCTACATTCTTTTTACCTTCTCTCTCTTTATTCATTATTTTATTTTATGTCTCTCTTCATTCTTTCTTTGTCTTTACATATGCATACACTTGTTAGGAGTGATCACAATAGGAAGTTCTTATAGGTTTGTTTGTTTTTTTCTCTCTTTATACAATTAAATATATAATATAAAAGAATGAAATAAAATCAACACAAACATAATACATCATATTTATGGTAGAAATCCCTAATATAGGGTAAAAACCATAAGATCAAAATTTGGTAAACCTTTCCTTATCAACAATAATGAAATTTCAATTGACTTTTTCTTTAGACAACCTATAAGTAATCATAATAATGTTTTTCTCAAAAATAAATTAATTTATAGATAACAACAACCCCATTAGTAGGTGAAATTTTCAAAAGAAAATATTTCACAAAGTGGATTAAGGAGGAACAATTTTTTGATAAAGTAATAAGTATATCAATATAAAGTTCATGTTGTCAAGGATAACATACCAAAATTACAAGAAAATCAAATCTCAAAATTGTGTCCAAATGTCCAATCAACGATTAGCTTTAAAGACTTTTCCTTTTCTCTATGCTTTCTCTTTCGCTCTCATCTCCCCCTCTTTCTATTATCTCTATATACTTCTTTTACATTCCTCTTTTTATGTTATGTCTCATGTCTCTTTGTATGTCTTTCTATGTTCTTTTCTCTATCACTAAACCCCCTTTTTTTAACTATCACATTCTCTTTCCTCTCTCTTATTATTCTCTCTTAAAAATTAGTTCTTATTTTTTTGTCTACTTAAATTATTTAGTATCTCTTACTATTAAAAGAAATATCATTAAAAAAATAATTATTTACAACATATAACAAAAACATATAACTACTAAGAAAAATAAAATAACAAAAGGTAAAGAATGAGAGTAAAAAATAAATAAATAAAATAAAATAAAATAAAATGTAACTAAAGGGATATAAATTAAGAAAATTATTCTAAGTTCAATTTTGACTATACCATTGGTTTTTTTAGTTTAGTTATGCCATCATTAACTTTTGTTAGAGTTTTGATGTGTATTGATTTAAAAAATGCATCTTGTCATAAAACCAAGAGTTATAAGTATAAGTTTTAGTATTTTAATATCATTCTTTCATATGCTTCTTTTCAAATGAAGAACATTATATACATAAGCAAATTTTCTAATAAATTTATGTATATCACATAATCATTAAACTTAACTTTAGTAAGGATACGATGAGAAAGTTAAATTATTATTAATCAATAGGTCGATGATAATATGTTGAAATTAAATTTTATAAATCTTATAATGTGTTTAAATCAGTTTATTAAATCTTCAAAATAAAATTTTATTTATTTATTAAATTATGGTAAATTAAATGATTTAATTTAAGTACAAATATAAATTAGGGATTATAAATAAAATAGTTTTGATTAATAAAAAAAAAAACTAAGTTTAGCGATATGAATGTTCTAGTTGAGAATTTAAATGTTTTAATAAGAGAGTTTTTCTTATAATTTTGTTACTAATAAGTTAAAGTAAAAAAATTAAATCCATTTAAACTTATAAATTTAATAATGTTTATTAAGTTAAGAGATAAGTTTTTACTTCATTCTTGGACATTATTGTCATATAAGAGAGTGCTAAAAGATAATATTATTCATTTATTACTAGTTATATGTATAGACTATAATGAATAAATTATTCTTATTATAAAATATATACTTAAAGTATACATTAATAAGAATTAGTTTTGTATCTTTAATTATTATTTTTACTAATAAGCATTATTCTTAATTAGATATATAATAGTTTAAGTTATATTTAATTAATTATGAATTTTTTGTTTCAAAAAATTTAACTTGTCTAAAATATATATATATTTTTTTAAATACCTTTGGAATTGTTTAGCATATATATATACTTAATTTTTGTCACATATGGTCAACTACCTTAGCACTACACTAAGAGATATCCAAGATTCCTCCATCTCTCTCTCTCTCTCTCTCTCTCTCTCTCTCTCTCTCTCTCCTTATCCTCTTTGTCCGTTATCTCTCAATAACTCTTTCACAGACACATTCTCTTTTTTCCCCTCTTTATGTTAGATCTTAGAAATAAAAATTTTTTATTTTTGAAAATTATTAATTTTTTTCTATTGATTTAATGTAAATTTTTATTGAATATTAAGAGATGAGAAAGAAATTAATTAGAAAGAAAATAAATATAAAAAATAATTTTCTTTTGTTTGATTAAGGAGAGGGAAAGACAACCTTGTAAAATTAAAACAAAAAATTCAAGATGGGATCCATTGATAATGGGAAGAAAATGAGTGAAAATTTTCGAAAAAATGAAAAAGATTAAAATTTTATTCGCATGATAATCAATACACTCTTAAGTCTGGTCTCTATTTATTTATTTATTTATTTTTTGTAAAATTAGTTATATAACCCTTTGAAATTTTATTCACATGCCTTTTTTGAAATCGGAGGACTGTTCCTTCCCATCTGCTCCTATCCTATCATTCGTTGGGAAATGTGCAAAAGAAGACATGCAACAGGATAACGACGAATACACCCAGTTGCAAGGCAAGCATTATCCCGGATGCAAAAAGAAGACAAGAAGCCTAAAAAACTGGTGCGACTTATCATCTGTTTATAATTAATTATCAGACACATTTTCTGATCTTTGGTTGCACACACGCACATATATATGTACATAAACAGTGATTTGGAAGTTTTGAACGAATTTGTTTAAATGTTTTAAAAATATATAGAGATTTATTATTATTATTATTATTATTTTTGTGGGGATGTTTGTGTGAGAGAGGGATAGTGGGTTAACAGCATGGCAATGTGTTAATTAATTAGTTTGTATATACATAGAAAATAAGGGTCATCATACTAGGTTACAAGTGGATCTATAATTTAAAAGTATACTATTACAGAGAGCTTTTTTTTTTTTTTTTTGGGTACGTCTGAAAGTATTAGAAGAGTCATTAGCAGTGAGGCTTGCTTCCTTTTCTTTTCCTCCTGTTGCAGTTGAAATTACATTTGACAAAGGGTCATCATATTGGATGGCAATTGGAAGTACGTTTCCATCCTGTTAATATTTAGGCTCCGGAAACTAATTAATTATATGATTTCTATAGAATTCAAAGTTTCTTTCCTTTGGCCACGCAGCAGCCACCAGGCACCTAATCATATGGTAACATTTGGAATGGGTCTGTTGAAACGTAATAAATTAGTGATGAGTTCATTTTTTTTATTTTTTTATCCATTCAATAATTTTCTTGGCCTTTTGAACCTGAGTGCCGTGTTGTTCTTCCGCATGGAAATCCAGCGCATGCGATTCCAAACTGGCTGAGATAAGCCATTTGATGTGGTCGTTATCTACATCTTGGATTGCATCTTTGTCAAGAAGCGGGTAAAGAAGGTAAGACAATGCAAGCAAGAAAAAAAAAAAAAAAAAACCCTTAAACTCTAATTAGGCCACCCGTGAGACTCGAGAATAATTTGAACTAATCAACTTAAAAATTTAAGTTGTTAGATAAGACTTAAAAATGCGTTACATATTAAACTTTGGCTATCCTTATGCCACCTGTGATAATAGGCTAGCCATGGTTTTATAATTGGAGCTATATGTATACAGAAGCTGAGCACCAAGTTGACATTTTGCTTGCCTTTTAGCTCCATTTTTCCTTCTTCCCCCCTCTCCCCCCCCCGGCTCTTACTTTTTTCCCCTTTTTAATTGCTTAGGGGGTATGTATGAACCCTATAAATTGCCATATTTTAGAAGGTAAAACCTCTGTCGGGTGGAGGGAACGTAAAATATGTACATTGCTTTGACCATTAACGCTTGCTTGGGGCCTCTTCAGTCGATCGAATATAGTACCGTACATGACTTGTGAAATAGATATACCCCGCTCTTTACACTCCACAGGACTACTCTGAACTTCTCTTGCAAGAGACGTGTCAAGTGAACACACACACACACACACACACACACACACACACACACACAAATGTTAGCTTTCTGAAGAAAATTAGTTTGCATTTTTGTTCAATAATTACACTGGAGAACCCCGACTTAAATCTCAAAATTCAAGAAAAGGGAACCTTTTTTGTTTTTTTTTTTGGTCAAATGTTGATATTTTAGTGACCCAGAATAGCAGAAACTCCAGTAAGCATGTCAATGGAAACTGAACTACACTAAATCTGCATGGACGGTGTTCATCTGGACAGAATAAGTCCCGCGATGCATTCCAATGCAGAGCGATTCCCTCGAGCGTGTGGGCCCTGCACCTTGTTGGAAAGGTCCACTATTATATATAAAAGAATATTTTTGTTTGATTAAGGAGAAGAGGATGTATAAATTTGAATCTTAGCTGCAAAATTGGTACCCATATTTAGCATAAAGAAAATTCATTTCCCTTAGTCACTCCTTTTTTATTTCTTTTATTTATTTATTATTATTATTATTTTTTAAAATTCCTCCCACCTCAATTTTCAGGAAGAAATTCGTTTGTTAAATTTCTAGTTGTCGAATCGATGCTTTTAAGATTCCCTACCTTCTCCTTTAAAAAATTTTCATTTAATTAGCCTCGGAAGGTACCTGGATGGTCCCCGTGTACTGCGGATGCGTGTCCTTCAGCGTCTGCAAGGCCCGCAGGTTTGTTGCTATTTTCTGATGATGCTTATGGGCCTGCGAGGCTGTAGCTTCTGCTGTCCTTTACCGGAATGCTCTGCCAAACCTGAGTGGCCCCAATTGGCCAACCATGCCCCTTAAGATTACAAAAAAAAATAAAAAATAAAAAAAAAATAAATAAATAAAAACACAGAATAAACACATCCTCTGCTGTGGCACCAGAAAGAAGATCCAATCCAGCGACACGGGTTAAAAAGTAGAAAAGAAGAAAAATAGAAAAGGGCGGTCGAAGTGAGTGCAAACTGAACAGCTGACTTTTAGTTGTCTAAACACACTAGGGTTCATAGCATAGATTGTCGGAATTTTTTTTTCTTTCAAAAAAACATAAACAAGGTAATACGTTAACGATCAGTTGGCAGTGGCCTGCAGGGAGAACGACAGACATAGGTAGCTAGGTCGGTCACGGGTGAAGCCCCGAAGACAGACACTGCAGAGGTGTTGATTTTGCACCCCAAAGCCCCGAACACTCATTTGTGGGCATTTTGCCCGTCGCACTTTCCAAAGACCCAGGGGCGTTCCTTTTTGAACATCGATAAAGCTTTCATTAATACAAAACAAGATCATCTGCATGATCATTTTTTGAATGGACTGCATGAATGATGGTAGCGACAGTACGTCTTTGAATACGCCCAGAACAAATGAAATGGCGTTTTTCTCAAAGATCTCTGTTCCGTCCAATGAGCTCCACCCCCAGCCTATCAGCTGGAAATACCTCTGCCATTGGGGTCTCCGCGTATTTGTCCGGCAGTAGAGCTTGTGTTAACAGGTCCCCAGTGTTTTCCTCCAACCTGTCATTGGTCCCATGATTAGGACTTTGCTCATTTAGACACATATTCGACAATGTGCTCCCGAAGCACCACGCCTTGGAGTCAGCATCAAAAGTAACCCGTATTCTTTTATACAATGGCGTAAAGAAAAACATATTCCCATAAAAAAAACAATTGTTTCGCTTATCTACTTGTATCCTTAGATCCGCTGAAAAGTGATTTGCGGGCATTGCTGCCTATTTCGATGTCTACCGTCCGAGACTCCAGGAAAACAAAAGCTTTCTGGCGATCCGAGGGTTCAACATGCAGGGCATCCAAAGGCCTGCGAGTAACAGCCACCACCTCACAACCATCAATCATGTCTGCACAGGCCAGTACCACTGCATTCACATGCACATACGACAGAGGAACCGGAATAGTTTTCTTATAGCAAGAACATTATTGGGAACATGGTCAAGGACACTGCTTAGACACAAGCTCCTTGGAATTTTAGATATATCCCATGACAGTATTCTCGACTGTGGAATTTCAGATAAAAAACAACAAAAAAACAAAAAGATCCAGGGGATCAACTAAATCAGTTCTCTTCCAAAAGGAATGATGTGCAAGAAATAAGGGAGGATAACTCCTCTTCAGTGGCCGACCCAAAGCCTTGCCATCGTACTCTACCAAATTTGTCAAGTAGGAAAATATACCTGCAGAATTTTAGACAATGAGAATGCATATCTTAGAACCATTTCCTTCTGGAAACCAATGACATGAAGACAAAGTTGACAGAATGTTAGTACCCAGTAAGAAGGTTCAGGATCTTGAGTTCTTTTCTGAAGTAATAATGGTCACCGAATGAATAAACAACCTGTCTCTGAAGTGCATCATCTGGATGACTGTTAGATTTTCTCATAATCCGAAGAAGAATCTGCTTGACAGGACTCCGACATAGGAGCCAAGAGTCTATAAATGACACCTGTAAACAGTAACAATGACAACATCTTTATCAATAATGAGGAAGACCTGAAAGATCTGAAAAGTCACATGCACCCTGAAGTAATTTTCATTTTCTTTACTAAATTATATCAACCAACAATCTCTGGTTCTTCATTAGTTGAAGAAGCAGCATGTGCAACTACTTTGTGCTTTGGTTGTTTGCTCCCCAGTTTAGCAGGATACTTCTTCAAGATGTAAAGCAACATGAGAAGTAATGACAAAATTTGGATCTACAGAACATTTGTTCATATGCATAATAGAACCACTGATTTTCCTTTTTTCATTTTCTATTTGGTAAATCAATTTAGTAGCAAGCTCAAAAGCACAAGAACTGCAAAGGTTACTCCTTTCCATTACATTTAATCTGACACCTGCAGTCTGACTAGACACTGAAACAGCATACATGTCAGTACCTCATATAATTGAACATTTTTTGCATCGCAAAATGCATCAAGGAAAGGCACACTCCAAGAATTAATCATCACCTGTAAAAGGGAAGGAGCGATGATTTAGAACTTAATAAATTCATTGAGAACTGAAATACGTTAGAGGGAAATCAATTCCTTATTGCCACAAGAACAATTCAAGCTTGAGTGCTCATTACACATTCTAGTATGTGTCAAACTTTTTCTCAGTGTACAGATCTTACCTCACTGTAAAAAGTGCGGACTGGCACTGTAAATTTATTGTAATAGTCTAACTATTATTGTTGACTAGTTTGGAATTGCTCATTTTTCAGATTTAACAATTCTCCTCCATTTATTGTTGCCAATTTTTGCCCTCCTGTTTTCTTTACTTGCAATTCATCCTCTTATATGCACACTTCCATTACTTTTAAACCTCCAACAGCAAATTCAACATCTTTTCTAATAATTGCAGATTGAACAGAATACAAGTTTGAGTGATGTTTGTTGCAATCCAACAATTTTGCCTTCTGTTTTCCTTATCTATAATTTGTTCTCTTATACAGACAGATCTAAAACTGTTGAAAACTCAAACAGAAAATTTGCCACCTTTTTGTAATAATTGCAGATAAAAGTTTACACAACACAAGTTGAATGTACAGAGTTGCAATTCAATAAAAAAGCAGTTACAAACTCTGTACCTGAGAACTTGCACGAAATGAAAGGCACAGCAATGATGCTTTAGGAATATCTGATATGGCAGAATCCACCTCATTCCTGTTGGACCTGACAGGAAGCTTTATAGTTCTACCATCCGAACAGCTCACTTCTACGTCAGGAAACTTCACAGCTGCCACTGCAGGAACTATAAACTTATTTGCGACTGCAATCTGCATAAGCATATTGCTGAGTCAAAACCCACAAACATAAAAAGAGTCCCACTAACAAAATTGCATAAACCCAACACAGTGCCTGGAAATGCACCATTCACCATGCAGAGAATGCCAAGACTAAAACAAGTATTCTCCAACCCAAATTACAATTCAGGCATCTTCACTAAAATGCTTCATTCAGCCTCAGGACACCACACAGCTGCAGCTCCTCTGGTTAATCCAGGATGTACCCATTTCACGTGAATCAAAGTAGAACCGTCATAGCAGTAGACTGGGTCTATACAGTTATATCCTGCTCCAATGTACAGTAACATTTGCAGGACACACCATATCTTCTGACGGGACCAAGGATCCGCCATAAACACAGGCGAATGCATTGAACAACAAAACGATGTTCAAATATAACATATCAACGAAACTCTGACAACAAAATGTATCAAGAAAAGCTTTTACAACAGTAGGTAATTGCAAACCTAAAGTTTGTACAATATTACCTTACCACCGTGTTTCTTAAACTCACTCATATCAGCAAAGTACCCCCTGCTCATCTCATCTTGACTGCCCTAAAAGAAAAAAAAAAAAACCATCATCCCCATGTTTAACTAAACTTTAATGTTCTTGTACTTACATAAGAAAAACCCCAAAAAACCACCAAAAAAAAAAAAAGTTTTCCAAGCTCACATAAATAAAATAAAATAAAAGTGGAAAACAAAAAGAAAGAAGGGGGGAACTTACAGCCTGGCCTTCTCTTTCTCAATCGCGTCTTTGTTTGCAAGCTGCAAATGTTAACGCCAAAACAATCACTAAAAATAATTATATATATATACGAACAAAGAAATCCCAGGGGAACAAAAATTGTATAAAAATCCCACATCTTAAAACATATAATAACAAATTGAAAAACAAACCAAAAAAAAGAAAAGAAAAGGAAAAAGAAGAAAAATTTTCGGTGGGGGAAGTTAGAGGCGTACCTGGTAAATGTCGAGGAAGCGGGCGGTGGTTTTTCGAGAAGGAAGCTGAGAATTGGGAAGAAGACGATTGTGTTGATGACTTTGTTTACATAATAATAAGAGAAACGAAGCGCCTCCTCCTCCTCCACCTCCTCCTCCTCCACTGTGGCTTATCAATCGATTTACCCTCAACATTTTCTCCTTCAATTCTCTCCCCCCCCCCCCCCCCCAACTTTCCCCGAGGCTTTTGCTAACTCGCTCGCTCGCTCGCTCGCTCGTTTGCTCTTCTCTCCACTACGTATGAAAAAACCCTAAACCATCTATATGTCAAAATCGACGCACACTCTTACTCGCCAACTTAAAAACCAAAACCCCCACCCCCCCAAAAAAAGGCTATGAATAAAACCCCCATTTTTTTTTTTTTAATTTTAAGGCCGAGACTATATGGTTGGGCAACAAATCCAACCAAACTAAAAATAAATAATTTTTATTTTTAGTATTAAAAATTTTAAATTTGAATATCAATAACAACTAATTAAAAAAATTTGATTTTTTTTTTTTTTAACTTTTGACGTTCAAAAGAAAAAACAATGGCATTTTTTTTGAGAAAATGTTTTTACGATGAACTTATTTTTTCTCTTCACATTTTCTCCCTCTTGGCCTCTAAGCACATTTTCTCTTTATGTAGTAGGTTTGCCCGTTCTCGCTAATCAACACTGTGGAAAAATTTTTTTTTTTCTCATTACGATCTTTGGTAATAAGTTAAATAATGTGGTTATATATTATATACGGTTAGATGCTTCCAACTCTTTTCCCCGGCTTACCTCTTTTATTTATTTATTTTTTTTATTTCTCTTAAATTTTAATTTATACTGTAAAATTTCTATAATTTTTAGTTTCAAGAATCAAGACCTTCTTCTTCTTCTGTTACTCAATTAATTTTAAAGTTTTCATTCAATTCTAAGAAATTTACAAAATTTAAATATTATAAAATTTAGTTTTTTAAACTATTCTAATTATATTTTCCTTTTTAGAATTTATTTTTTAAAATTTTGTTAGAGTTAAAAAATTAAACACGTTAAAATTTAAAAAATTAGAAATTCTAAAAAAATTTTCAAAATAAAATAATCGTAATAACTTAGAAGATTAAATTCTATACTATTTAAATTTTATAAGATTTTGGATAATTATTATTTTTTTTTTTTGAGATTAATGAATTTTGAAAGAAGAGGGTCCCAATGATTAAAATTTAAAAACTACAAAACTTATGGGGATTTAGATTCATTTAACCCTATACTTTAAGAACATTCTTAATAAAAAAAAAATAGATTAATTGAGCTCAATTTTGTAGGTAGTCGACAGATTGTGTTTGAATGAATTGATTGAAACATGTTGCTTGAAAAGGTTAACACTGACAAGCGTAACACCTTAGAGGCTGATAACCTAATTTAGTTAAAATCCTGAGTGCATCTAATAAATTATTATGATTTTTAATTAACTTATTTATTTATTTATTTGGTTGATGTAAAATAGCTGACAATAATAATTGATAGCCTCAATATCGTTATTTTCGTCAGGCAAAAACAAAACTAGCCCCGCGAAATAGCTCCATTTTCACGGAGCTGCTCGCCAAAAATTGTTCCCGCCAATGTTAAACTTTGGGCCATCCGGCGGTCTCTCCTTCCCCCCCTTCCCTTTCTCTCCGGGTGTGTGTGTGTGTGTGTGCGTCTCTCTCTCTCTCGTATGATAAAAGTCAACGAATCGCCATTCCAATAAGGAAAGGAAAACAAAAGGAAAAGAAAAGCAGCTAAAACGGGCTCGCGCATGCGACATACCTTAAACGTCAAGAAGGAAAGTGGGAGAAAGCGGCAAGAGCGATAATGGGAATACAAGGGCTTTTGCCCCTCTTGAAATCGACAATGGTGCCGATCCATGTCAAAGATTTGAAGGGTTGTTGTGTTGCCGTTGATACTTACTCTTGGCTCCACAAAGGCGCCTTGTCTTGCAGCACTCAGCTTTGCAAAGGATTGCCCACTTCTAGGTTCTCTCTCTCTCTCTCTCTCTCTCTCTCTCTCTCTATGTATTTGTGATTTTCGATGAAAATCTTGAGATTTGCTCGGTTTTTTTTAATGGGTATTCCTACATTTACGGTTTTTATGACCCATGTTTGTTGCTGGTAATGTGGGCAACCATTGCAGCAATCGCGTGTTGTTGCCTGTTGAAAAAGTTTTGGGCTTTCATCGATCTGGGGTGATGGGTATTCTTTGCCTGATGGAATTTTTGCATTTTTTTTGCGTGGATATTGGAGATACTCGCCTCTTTGTTTGTTTGCAGTTTTCCAGATTGTGGTTGAAATGGTTGTAACTTGGGAAATTGGGACGCTGGGTATCTGTTTGTTGGACCTTTAGTCTATGGGTGTCATTGTGTTGCCGCTTGGAAGTGCTTAGAACTGCGATGATTATAATGATTTCTGTATGGCTTTGGGCAATGAAATTATTAGGTAGGGTATATATACGCTATGCCCTTGCAAAATTCGTTCTGGATAATGGGTGGCCTTTGCCCCGGCCTTTTGGTGCATATTATTGCACCTAAAATCATAAATTTTTATCTTTAAAGGTTGCGCCTTTTATGGTCTGATCCCTGTCTGTTTCTCAGTTCTGGTAATACTTGTGCCGTTTCTTTTTATCTCTGCATGTTCTTTGGGAATCAGTGAGCTTCAGCGAGGTGAATATTCTTTGGAAGTGTACTTTATATTTCCTATTGAAATATGGGGGTTTTAGGACCAGAAAAGTTAACGATTGTCGATGCAGGGAAAAGCCTTTAAAATTAAACAGCAGATGTGTTATTGATGCAGAAACTGAAAGCATGCACACCCAAATCATCAAGAGAATCCATAGGATTCATGAGAAGGCTGATTGTTTGAAGTTTATGAAACTAAGGATGCTTAATTGATCATTATCATTGTGATTGTACCTCCCATGCATCCAAAATTATTTTCACATAAAATAGTTTATCAAACTGGTTTTTGTGATAGTGTATCTTTGTTTTTTATTTTTTCAATGTCTTGAATATTCTATCATTTTTTTTCAATGTTGTGTTGGACAATCTATTTTTTACCTTTTCTCATGACTTTAAATCTGTTGTGAGTGGTCAACACTTTCAATATCCTATGATACTGTATTGCTTCCATTCCTAGCAAATCAGAATAAATTGTTATCCATTTCTTAAACTGAATTATACATATTTTTCTGAGTAGAAATTTGCAGCGACAGTTAGAGGAAAGGGTAAACATGCTTAAATTTTTATTGAATTTGGCTTAATTTCTTAAGCATGCTGGAGCATTTGAGTATAACCCCTGCCTTTGTGTCCAATATTGTAGGCACATTGAGTATTGTATGCATAGAGTAAATTTGCTCCGACATTATGGGGTCACACCTATTCTTGTATTTGATGGAGGTCTTCTTCCGATGAAGATTGAACAAGAGAACAAGCGTGCAAGGTATGCAGAATTTCTTGACATATTAATTGTGCTTCTCAAATACTAGTGTTTGCAATTAAGTAGACATGCAATCATGTCACAGCTCATCAAGGTTTTCATTTTTATGGCCTGAATTGGCTGCAAAATCTCTCCTTTTCCACTTGACCACTGTTAAACTGTTAATAACTGCTTTCTAGTTCCATTCCTTCTGTTGGCTGGAATCAAAATGTTCTGTCTTCAAACCTTCTCAGCAGCAATTGCTTCTGGTGAGGTGTAGTTTTGTTTGTCTTTGTTTTTGTCTAGGTACCTCTCAAATGACTGCATGCTTCTATATACATCACTTACAAGGTCACATAGGTGATAAGGAGTTCCCTTGCACCTCTACCTATAACTTTTTTAATTTTTGTTTTTGCTTTCTGACAAGATTTCTAGAAAGATTATTCAATGCCTTCATAAAGAAAAAGTTTCGTCCCTTTTATTTTAATTTCTCTTGGAAGAACTTTTTCACTGAAATGCCCAATCCCTGTCTCTCAGAAATGCAGGAAATGGAGCTATCATACTCTTTGGTGCTCTTAATCTTATGTTGCTTTCAGGCTATATACAAGGTCCTTGGCACCATTAATCAACCTGTTAACTACATTTCAACAGCTGACACATACCTCGTGAAAAAGCATGCTAATGTAGAAAGTTTCTGCTATGCTAATAAATAAACTCTTGACTGTGAATGTAGGATAAGAAAGGAAAATCTTGCTCGTGCTGTAGAGCATGAGTCAAATGGAAATTCAGCAGCTGCTTATGAATGCTACCAGAAGGCTGTTGATATTTCACCTTCAATTGCACACAAGCTGATCCAGGTAGAGATAGTGCATAATTTGGCTTGCTAACCTAATCTGCAAAGAACTTTGTAGTTCTCCTTAGCACTAAATAATGTTTCTCCTTCTGTTGCTGTGGTTGCATGTGGAAGGTATTGAGGCAGGAGAATGTGTCTTACATTGTAGCACCTTATGAGGCAGATGCTCAAATGACCTTCTTGGCAGTAAACAAACAAGTTGACGTGGTGATATCTGAGGACTCTGATCTAATACCATTTGGCTGCTCCAGAGTGAGTTGTTTCTCTTGTTATTTATCAAAAACTGTAATTGCTTTTACCATGGAAATTTGCAATTTTTCCTGTTGTTGTCTTTCAGAGCTTCAACTAAGCTGTTTTATTTTTGCCACCAAGATTATCTTCAAAATGGACAAGTATGGGCAAGGTGTTGAATTTCATCATTCCAGACTTCAGCGAAACAAGGAAATAAGTTTTGCGGGATTTACAAACAAAATGCTTCTCGAGATGTGCATATTGAGTGGTTGTGACTATTTGCAGTCGCTTCCAGGAATGGGACTCAAAAGGGCTCATGCGTTGATTACAAAGTTCAAGAGCTATGACAAGGTAAGTTTCTCTTGAATGCACCATACAACAACTTAATGCTATAGAACAAGATTAAAAAAAAAAAAAAGAATATATGGTTGGATGAAAGGTTTATTATTGATTCTTGACCAGATTAAAGTGATCAACTTTTGTTAAGTAATATTTCTAAATCAATATAGGTAATCAAGCACTTGAGATATAGTACCGTATCTGTCCCTTCTCTCTATGAAGAATCATTCCAGAAAGCAATGCTGACTTTCCAGCACCAACGGGTTTACGATCCAATTAGTGAAGATATTGTGCATTTGTCCGACATATCTGATGGTCTTGGCAGTGATTTTGACTTTCTAGGCCCATATCCTCTACATGGAATTATCAAACTAGTTTAGTTTTCTACATTCTGTTTTCTGATTGATTAAGATGCTTTAGCTTAGACCTTAACTGTGAACACATTGATACCAAAGCATGTTGCCAAGGGTATAGCAAAAGGAGATCTGGATCCATTTACCCAAATGCCATTTACGGTATCTTCTGTTACTTCATCTTGGCTTATGTTCCTCTCTCTCTCTTGCATGTGCGTGTGTGCACACCCACACACTCACACGCACACCCCCCTTAATGTGGCTATTTATCTGTCTAGTAATTGCAGAAGCTTCCTTCTTGTGGTAGGTATCAGGTAATCTGGGCTTTCTAATTGTCTGGTCATAAGTATCAGAATATTTTAAGTCCCCAACTTACATACTCATATTTGCCTGAATGAACTGTATGCCATATGTGTAGTTGCATAACTTCGGTAGGCTATTGGTGCTGTTGACTACGGTCACATAACTAGAGTCACATATTTGGTGCCAATCTGAACCAAAGAAAAAAAAAAAAAGATATTGAGGCTTTTAGAAAGAAAGCTACTTCATAAATAGTGAACTGCAGGTGTTGGCCTAGTAGAAATAACCTGTTTTTCTTAGGATATAGCACATTTTCTTGTCTAATTGTCCCATGGTGCTTTTTGTCTGATTGTAACATCTTTTGGTATTGCTCTCAAGCATGTTTCACCACAATATCAGCTAGATATTTGCTTACATGTGCTTTATTGAGGGAGTCGTCATCGTAATCAATTAACATATTGCTTGAGTCTGTGCCTTTTTTGTTTTTGACATTTAGTTTTTCCTTGGACAGGGAGGAAGTATTAGTTCAGGGCTTGTGCTTAAGACAAATTCTGAGTCCAAAAAATATAAACCTGAAAGTGGAAAGAGAAAGCTAGATTTGCCTGTGCAGAAGAATCTCCTGACTAAGTACTTCTGTATCCTTTTAAAGGAATTCTCCAGAAACTTGAACTGTAGAATTTTGTTTATACCTGCTACATCATCTATTACAGAAAATATCTCCTGGTTAACTATGACAACAATATCACAATCACTTGCACAAGTTGAGTTATTTTTTTGCATGTCTTGGAACAAGAAGAGAAATAATCTAAGAGATTTTCCCCTGCCATAATCCAAAATACATATTATCTTAGCTTCTATTTTTCTGGAGTCCATCTAGTTAGCAGAACTGTGACTTTTCCTTGTTATATGGATTGCTAAGCTGTCATGTTGTAGATTTTTTTTAAGAGGTTGTTTTGTACATCATGAAAGGCAAGGTATCCTTTTGTATTATTTGTGGTGTTATTCCTTTTCCAAAAAGGCCTTGAAAATGGGTTGATAGAAGTTTCTGGTGCAAAAGAACACATTATTCATTAATAGAATTCTAGATAGAGAAATACATTATGTCCTGAGACTTTTCAACTTTTGGATAAGCTAATGGCGGGGCAAGAGCCAATGGATCCTTCATGTGGTTTCTCTAGTTCTGTCAGGTTGGCTTTCTTATTGTATGTTCTGTTCAAATGCTATGTATTTGCTTCCAACTTTCCTTGACACCACAAGGCTTTGCATCACTTGAAGCAAAGAGAAACTTTAGGGCCCCTCGAAAATCACCAACAAATTCTATTTCACCAGATACTGAGGCTATGAGCCCCAAGGAAGACTGCAGTGTTGAGGCTGCTTCCTTTGATAGGAATTCTTCAGCATCACCGTTTGAATCTGAAAATTTTGGGAACAGCCTTCCTGACACTATTGTGAGTGGAATAATGGGAATGGCAAAAATTTGAATTCAAATCCACAAGTTGAACTTGTTCTTGTCTTTTTGTATTCAATGATAATATTCCTCCTTCTGTAGGCGGAAAATGGTTTTACCACTCAAGTTCTCGAGTTTTCAGAATTTCAGAGTCCTGGTAGGTTGTAAATTATTTCAAATGGGTTTTAAAACAGTTATGAGTGTAATTGGTGCACAATATCAACCTATTTTATGTTCTTCAGGCACTGAAGATAGGTTGGATTATAAGTGTAGCCCAGAAGGTACCTTGGATCAACAATTTGAAGTTCCAGTGGATAAACCTGGTCAGGCATTGCTAAAGGAATGTGAGGGAAAAATAAGGAAGAATAAAATGGCCATTGCAAGGAGTCCTTGTTTTCAGCATAACACAGTCAACAAGAGTGATCAAGACAATAAACTGGAGCAGTTTTTTGTGAAGGATGATGTTGCGAGTGACATGTGCAGATATGACATTGATGAGAGTACTTGCAAAACAAGCAAGGCAAACAAAAAGGTCATTGTGAGAAGCCATTATTTTCGCCGTAAGTCAGTAAAGAATGATGTTGAGGAAAATGAACAAGAATCAGTTTTAGTCAAGGATGACACTCTCAATGATATTAACGAGGGCTTCATCCTTGATAGTTCTGCTTCTAAGGCTAACCATTGTAATGGTATCTCCTCAAAAAGGAAGAGCTCGCCAAATGACATTTTAGATCAAGTAGGTGACTTCTTCTAGTTTACTTTTCATTTGGGTTTATGTGCGATAGATGAGTCAGGAGTGTTTGTCTTCTCTATGCAATCCCAAGTCTTTGGGGAAGACACCAACTAAAGGCTTTTTTATATTATTTTGGTTGACCCAGTTGTAGTGGGGGGGGGGAGAGGATTTAACTATTAGTGATGTCTGAGGTTTGAACCCTAAATCTCACCCTAAATTTTATACTCGGTGGCCACTAGGTTATACCTAGTGGTTAGGCACCAATTGACTTTACTAACTGCAGTTAGTTGACACTTGCTTCAGTTTCTTTGCTGTCTGCTTAACATATAAACTTATTTGTTGCTCTGATTACTTTAGGAGAATTTGGGACCCAAGCATATGCGTACAAATGCTTCTAACCTTGAGGAAAACCCTATGGATGCAAAAACTGAGGATGGAAAGTTTGGATGTGACATATCACATTTAAGCCAATATTCTGACATAGCAGAGAAGTCATTGGAGAGATTTGTTTCGGTGATATCATCATTTAGGTTCTCTTCATCTGGTTCTCGTGCCAGTGGTCTCCGTGCCCCCTTGAGGGATGTAAGGAACGGTAGTCCTATGAGGTAATACATTGTTTCCCTGAAAATTATTTTTCTTATAACAGTTCTATAATCTTCATTCGAAATTCCTTTGCTAATCACTGAAGGTCAAGTGTCGGAGTGGATTTTAGCCAATTTGCTTATGTACCAAAAAGCTAGAAGACGGCAGCTGTACGCCGCAGAAGCTGATTTTGGAAAACAGGCAAACAGAAGTGTCAATTGGATGAGAATTGTGTATTGCAGGAGAATTGGAGACCATATTTCAGAAACTGCGTGCGGATAATCTTCTGTTCATCATTTATTGCCTGTCTTATTGTTCATCTCCATCCGGCAGTGCCCTTGCAGGCACATTCCTCTCTGGTTCGTTCTGG